>WYDF02047717.1:0-12213 GCA_009867245.2 Adranes taylori | reverse complement strand
GCGAATAACTCAAAATCGTATCACAAACCAGGTTGGGGGATCTAAGGAATGTATCGGCTTCATTATTGAACAATTGGGATACCGCAAAATCTGTGCACGATGGCTCCCACGCCGTCTCACAGACTAGTACACAGAACTAGTACACAGTACACAGAACGTCTCGTACACAGAACGTCTCACAGAACAGCGTTGATTGGAATACTGAAGCAGCTTCTGCAGCGCTATCATGACGAAGGAGACGACTTTCTTTTGAAGGATGTGAGGGGGACGAGATAGGGTCTGTCATTACGGCCCGGAAGAGACAAGACAGAGCGCTAAATATCGACATCAGTCTTCTCCTCAGGCGAAATCGTGCAAAACACAAGTATCCGCAAAAAAATTATTTGTCTGTGGCTTGGGATGCTCACCGAGTTTATGTGATAGAGTTTATGGAACGAGGGGCAATGGTAAATTCTCATCAGTACACACACACTCTAAAACACCTCCTATGTCGAGTTTGTCGTGTTAGATGGAGCCTGGAGCCAATAACCTTGCAACATGACAAGCTTGTCCACACACCTCGCGCGATACTGCAGAGGCTCTGCTAAACCTCAAGTATGAACCGATTCTATATCTTCTTTACTCCCCCCATCTTGCGCCTTGAGATATTTATTTTCTTCCTCTACTCAAGAGACACCTCAAGGATAATCACTGCGCCTCCGACGATGAGGTGAAGGCAGTTGTCAAGTCCTGGATTGGAGACAATTCGGAATAATTTTTCCGTGATGATATGAAAAAACTTGTTGGGAGAAATGTGTTAGCCTAAACGGTGCATATGTTGAAAAATAAATATATCATTTTGAAGCTTAAGAATTGTACTTTAATATACTTTTTGCCCAATCTTGCTATTTATTTTTGTACGTGTTCTACGTACAAAAATGAAACTAAAGTATGAATGCTTTAGTTTCAAGCCTACCATCGTACTACCATCGCGTACCATCAAATAAAAAATGTATTTTGATTTAATAACGGAAAAAATAATTATAGCAAAAACCTAGCAAGTGTCTTAAGACTTTGGGGCATTTATAATCATTCACTACGGTTTTGGGCTTCACGAGATTAAGACAAATTTAAAATTTAGTGTGGGCTGTATAAAGCAAATTATAATTTGGAAGGAGAATTAGTATTTGGAGTCCTAATTCTAATTTTTAATTAATAATTCCATTCAATAAGTTTATTTTTGAAATTAGCATAATTAGTGGATTTAGAGAATTTTTAAATCTTTGAAATTGTTGTCCGTGGAATGATAGCCATGATGATAAAGTTTTTTGTTGTAAGTTTAATTTAATTTACCTATCATTTAACGTCAGCATTTAGATTAAAATATCCGATGCTTTGTTGAATTAATTTTTTTCTGTAATTTTTAAATTAAACTCATTAATCCTTTGCTCAATTTATTTTTATTCCATTTGCCCATTCTAACTTTTTAGGAGTTTTGTGAACAATTCGTCTTTAGTAGCCAAGCGCGTAGTTATCTAAAATCTTTCTACATTAGGTATAATAAAAGTATTATGATTGCTAGAATAAGGTTTAAAAGCACACTAACCAGATTGACTGGGCTGTGCACATCGCAAGGATGAAAGGTAATCGATGGACCAGAAAAATACTTGAATGGAGACCGAGAAATGAGGCCTACCGAAGTAGGGGACGACTACCAACAAGATGGACCGATGATATAAAACGCATCCAATCGAACTGGATGCAGTCGGCACAGCACCGTTGCGAGTGGGATAGATTACGAGAGGATTATGTCCAGCAGTGGACACAATTGGGCTTATGATGATGAACCAGATTGAAGCAAGTGTTTGCTACGAACTCCCAGTAATGGAGCTCAGATTACAAAAAGCATTCGAAGATAAAAATAATTTTAATTGTTCAGTTAACACATTAATTCAAAGATCTTAGCTTATTTCATAATGGCTTATTCAGAAATGATTTTAAAGAAAATAAAAGTAATAAAGCAAGAGCAGAAACTAAAGTAAATAGATTAGTTGAATTTTTATAGGGGGAAGAAGTTTATGCTAGGGATTATAGAAATTCTAATAAGGGAATGTGACCTAAAGGAATTATAAATGAAGCATTACGGTCCAGCTCAGATTATTCTCAGCAACACATTCACAACGTAACTTATTAGGCTAATAAGCCGGAATATATTACCCTTTTGTGCATATGCTTCCTTCGGCATGGGGATAAGCGTAAAGATCAACCAATTTTTTGGTATCTCTCCAGTAGAATATGCCTAATTTGAGTTCGCAGTTTGATTCTCCCATCAATTAGTAATTTTAACATTTTTACATATACCCCATCTTGTCCAATGGATCTATTGTTTATTGATTTCCTGAGCCCCTATTTGACATCATCTTCCTGGATTGAAAACCCAGCTTCACTATCTGAATAGTATATAGCGTCTTCTACCTTTATACACGTTTGCCTTATTCAGTTTGCGTTTGCTTTTCTACACATGCCTCTAATCTTCATGTGCAAGTCGACTCTTTACCAGTCGAGGCTTCTCAGCTACATTTTATTCAGAATTTCTTGTGTCATCCATGCTCTATTCTGTATTTTGTCTTTACAGTCTTTACTCCTTCCAGATTCTTGCATGTTTCTTTTGTGCTGAAGATGCAATAGAATTCAATTTGTTATTTAGCACTTCTATCACTACATTCCTCTTTATAGCTCTCTTATATGTAGTCTATTAGTCCGCCCAGATGATTGGTAAAAAGAAACAAAGTTTTCTAAAGTATTATGTTATTTATAATTATTATTTTAAATCCAATTTAGGTCTATCACACCTGACAATAGATGATCTATGCAAACTGACATTTTTAGTTTCTGGTACGTAAGCAATAGCAAAAACTGATAATATTAAACTACATACACCAAATAAATAAAATGGAGCATGTAATCCAAATCTATTATGCAACTGATGATAAATCACAATTGAAAGGCCTGAAAATATAGCTACCATTAAATCAGATAATGACATACCACATGACTTGACACTTATACTAAATAATTCTCCAACCAAAATATATGGAATTAGTCCTAGACCTAAACCATAAGCTAATCCAAATACACAAATGCAGACAACTGGTAGCCAATTATAGACTAATACATTATATTTGTTGAGTTTTAATGCAAAAAATGTTGCTAAAATAAATAACACTATACTACATGTAATACTTGAAAACAATAAAAGTCGTTTTCTACCAAACTTATCTACTATTAAAGAACCTATTATGGCACTTAAGAATAAAATAACAGCATATGATATGCACACAATATTTTCATCAATAAATATATGAGCGTGCCTTAAAATATAAAATAAATTCATGTCGAATACTGTAGCTCCACTCATGAATTGGCCAAATTGTAAAATGACCATCACAAAAAGTGCTTTCCTATTTGTTTTCTTTGTTACAATATCACTCCATTTTCCAGATTTGTTTTCAGTTACAAATTTAGAAGTTGCTTCTCGAATATTCTGAAACTCGTCTTCTACATCTTCGTTCCTACGAAACCACTGTAACGATTTTCTCGCGCCATTCTCATTCTCTACCATCATATAATAATACGGTGTTTCTGGTACTGGATAAAAAAATATTACTTGGGTAAGAATGATTACTGCGGCTACTGTTGATGATAATGTTATTGATAAAAATGGTACTATTGTGTAGCTTAGGATCAATCCAAAATTGAACAATATGATTAGGCTAGACATCAAAAAACCTCGAATCTTTTTATCGGCTACCTCAGCTACATACATCGGAGCTAAAACAAAATTTTATATTTGTATTTGAATAAATTTAATAATCAAAGGATATATAGCCATGTAAATTAACAATGGATACTCTAAAGAAGAAATAATAATTGAGAAAAAGTAGAGATAAATGACAAAACAAATAGTTTGTCGTTTCCAATTAAGAAAGAGGAAATTAAATTTCTTGGTGAGTATTGCCAACTATTAATAATAGTAATATACAGATCGATTTAACTGGTTCCTATTAATTTAATAAATTTAAACTTGAGATTTTGTTTGCGTACTGCTGTATAAGATAAAAGTGAACACATGTTAGTTTGGTTAATCACTACAAGCGCTTTTCAATGATAGGTATGCTACATTCTAAATTACAGTTAGCAATGATTTTAGTTAGCGTTCTATAAATTCTATGAACGTGCATTTTACTACTTTCTAATCTTAAAGATAGATGGAAACAGTATATTTATATGGTAAAAAGTTTTATTTACTAGTTTTATCTAATAGTTTAATTTTGGTATCTAATAGTTTAATTTTTCATATAAAGTTTCCAAATTTTTCACAATGGAATGTGGGACTGGCTCTATAAAATGTTCTATTTTTTAAAAATTGTCGGTGTAGTGGACTTTTAATCAAAAAACTAGAATTATAAATAAAATAAGCCACATATAAAAGCAATTAAGAACTTAATGTATTTAATACTATTATTTAACATTATTTAACTTAATTGAAATATTTCATAAAAAAGGCGTTTCAATTTGATTAAATTACTTAAAATTTATAAATTAAATCTTATGGTTCAAAAAATATGTTTATTAATGATTAAACTAAACATAATTGATCAAAGAAAGAATTTTCCATTTCAATTAATTTTTTCATTTAAATAAAGATCTGAGTTTTTCTTTAAAGAAGCTAAAAGTTCTAATTATTCTGCAATATTTAAGTATAAATCTTTACTATAAATATATGAAAAAATTATTGGTATTAAAGTTATGATCTAAATTAGTAATATGAATTGCAAAACTATAATCATCTTAAGCAAGTCTAATGCATCATGCAAATATGATTCTTGTTTTGTTATTCATTTTAATAAGTTAGATCATAACTTTAATACAAATATTTTCTTCAAACTTCTTCATTTTTATATATAAAGATTTAAAATAAATATTGTAGGACCTCTCGAAATGTTACCTTCTTCAAAGAAAAACACAGATTTCAATTTAAATTAAAAATGAATTTATTAGTTTCAAAATTAAACAATAGATTTATTTTATTGAAATGAAACTTCGTATTCCAACTCCAAAAATAATTTCAAATTTATTGAGCTAAGAACAGTTTCAACAAAATTGTAACAATTATCCGGATTTCGAAACCACTAACAATTTCCTTACTCAAGTTAAGGTTAAAAAAGTTACTTTAAATAAAAAACAGTGTCTAAGTAAACAACAAAAATTAACAAACGTTATTTTTAGAATTTAATTCATAGATTAAGCAATTCATAGATTAAAAATGAAATAATTTACCAATATATATATATATATATATATATATATATATATATATATATATATATAAATCCACGAGCTGGCAATCAGATTATCGTAAAAACTAAAAACAAATTCAATTTTGTTCGATTTCCAGCCATTAGCAATTATTTTGGGAAAAGAACAAAATATTTGGTCGAATCCAAATTGTACAAAATGTAGAGTTAGCCCAATAAGACTTGGTTTGCAACATTCCAACTCTCGTCTACAATTTCACTAATCTCTATAAATAGGTCCAAATCAATAAGTCCAAATCAAGTTAATGAAGAGAAGGTTATTAAACTTACTTCAATTTAAATCTCCAGTATTGATTACTAATGATCACAAAAACCAACGTAAAGTAAAAAAGTAACTCACCTATGAAATGGAAGTATGGAACCGAGCTCCTTTTTGTATATTAATTTGTGCAACCAAATGTTGCATATCATGAAACCATATCAGAAGACAAAAATTAAAAAATATAAAACAAATATATTAACTGCACTACACTTACAATCAGTCAAATTAAATTATAATAGATACTCACCAAAGGGAGAATACCAGATATCTGGAAAGTTTGCGCTGCTAGTACTTATTCCAACGCAGAAACTAGGGGAAGTAACAGCAAGATCGGTTAGGCTCATATGTCTACTCAACAGTCTAAGCAAAATATTAGAAACTATCTTGCTACAAAGGATCTTGGAGAGTCGTGTAGGACTCTCTATCAGACCATTTGGATTTCACGAGGCAAATCAGCTATCAGCGTGCTACTTAAAGTACGCGAAATAGTCGAAATCTCAATTCAAGGAACCATGAGCATGTGTGCGCCGCTACAATGTTAGATGTACGTAACGCTTTTAACTCAGCATCCTGGAGGTGTATCTTGGAAACACTGAAAGTTCAATAATGTACCTAAATATCTGCAGAAAATAGTACTAGACTATTTTAGATACCGATACCTCATGTGCGACGCCAATCGAAAACTAGACAAAATGAAACATTTAAGCGGTGTTCCCCAAGGATCAGTCATTGGGTCCACCTTGTGGAACATCATGTTTGATAGACTGGACGAAATAAGACTACCACAAGGAGCGACCCTTATAGGATTTGCAGATGATGTTGCTTTGATTGTCATAGCTAACAACTGTCTCAAAATAGTAAGCCACTGGATGAAAGCAGACTCATTAAGTCTGGTCCGGAAAAAAACCTGAGCCATTGTGTTAGCTAGAAAATTAGAAATACCTACACATTTTGTCGAGAATAATGCGGTTCACTTCAAACAGAAAGTGAAATACATTGGCGTTGTTTTCAATCGTAGTCTGAAGTTCAGTGATCACATAAAGGCAGTGGCGTAAACAGCTATATTTTTGGGTTACCCAATGCTTGACTAGCTACGGGTGTTTTGCTTCAATTCGAGACTGAATTGGAAAGATGGAGTCCCCTAAATGCGAACATTGTGAACAAGTAAACGACGACGCCGACAACACTCTGTTTGTATGCAGCTCCTGGGAGCAGGAGCACATGAATTTAATCTCCAAAGGAAAATAAACTCTTGTAACATAATTTTGTTAGAATGTTAGAATTACCAGACAAATGTCAGCTAATCTCCAACTTCATGGCGGACATAATGAAAACGAAGCAGGAAATTGATCTAAGAAGACGACGAGTTTAAATGAATTCTAGATAGCTATTCTCAAGAAGCTCCATGATCCATTCGGACTCAAGATAAATAGGACCGCACGTGGCCCGAACCCATAATCCGCCAAATTATTGAGATGGGACGAGGGTATAGGCCGTATAGCTTTTGGTGTTGCATGGGCCACTTGAGATGTGCGTTATCATCCTACACCCACAACACAAAACACCCACAAAACTAGTAAAATTAAAAAGAAACTATTATTCTTTAGGGATAGATTTGGACTTATAACCATTAACTAAAATTTGAAATTTCTTCCATTTCGTAGTATATAAATTAAAAGTGTAAAGTTTGATCTTGCACAATCTTTTCGTTTTCGAGAAATAGCCTCTCAAAATGTCTTTCGTACGTATCCAAGAAACGACAATTTATATACTAAGACTAGGCTGATCATATTCCTTTGAATCAAAAACGGGACATCGCGGTACAAAACGGGAATCTATACAATTATAGACCTTAAGAATATATTTCTAAAGAGTGATAACCTAACTTAGTCTTATATAATATATTCTTAAGGTTTATTATTGACTAAATTGTAATAAAATATTACGATATAAAATCACTGGCGCAGCCAACAATATTTTTAGGGGGGGGTGCATTGTTTGTTTCTTGTTAAAAGACTAAAATAGTCAAAACTTACTAACACGGGTAAAATATTTCGGGGTGGAGGGGGGTCGGTTCTAACCCATATCTCCCCCTCCCATCCTTGGGTACGCCAGTGAATGAAATAATATAAATCCATAAAATTACTTGTGTTTATGTATTTAATATATGAATTATGAGGATTTGTGATCCATGTTCATAGTTTCATCAAAAACTGGTCAAAATAACGGCGGGACGGTAAAAACGGGACTGTCCCGTTAAAAACGGTACTAATGGTCAGCGTAATTAAGACGCAAATGCATTAGTGTAAATAAACTACATTCAGCAGCTTAAAGTGTTAATCTTGCAAAATAACTGATTTACACTTCAAAATTTATTAATATTTCCATAGAACATTAAAATGATTAAAATTGGGATCAAAATTTTTTAACGGTTATAACTGTCAATGTCAATCTATTCGTTGTTCAAAACTATACGTTTGCCATATCGAATTTATGTACAATGATATGTACAATGATCGAATTTATGTACTCAAGACGTTAGTAATACATAAGGTGTGTTCGACCTATTCTCCAATCAATTTAGGGCGAATACTAATGAACCACAAAAATCCATTTAACCACGTAAATCCCACTTTCCTCATTCATTCAGTCAGTAATTCAACCATTCGATCGTTGTTCCCGTTCAGACAGATTTCAGCTTGTACCGCCCCACCTGCGGTTAGCCTTCGACCGTGACGTACCTAGGACCGTAGGTTCGGTTTAGGTTAAAAAAGAGTAGGGGGTCTGGGAGCATAAAAATAGTTATAAGCCAGAGAGACTCAACGCAAGAAAGGTTGGGAAACTCTGGTGAGGAGCTGAGTGGATATATTTTAGCACATTTAGTTTTAATACTTACATTTTATTAGGCATGAAACAATATGAAACTCTTACGTATAAGTAATTGGTCAGTTTTGTTTACGTACTCATTACAATTTTGGCCAAAGCAGTTATAGATGTAAAACAATATCTTTAAATAAACTCAAATTAAATTTATAAAATCATTGAACACATATGTATGAGTCTGAAATTTGAAAGCTTGAAAAAATCTTAAATCATATTATAATATTACAATTTAATGGGACCATATATATAGTTAAGAATTTGCTAGTAATACAACTTCATTTTCAATGTTTTGGAAACTAAATTCAGGTTAAAATTGAAACAATACAAGAATAATTTATATTTAGTAAATATATATTTAGTTGACGCTTCTTGAAATCATCCTAACTACAGACCTATAAATATAATTTAACATATCTAGTTTGATAAGTTTTAAGCTTTAAACATTTTTAAGTTCTAAATTTGATTTTAATGTATTTTAATTATAAATAAATTTTATAGATGTATGAAAGAATTATTTTGTTTGTTTGATTGTACGTTTTAGTCTTGAAGACAATAAAACTGCCGTTGAGTTTTCAATTTTTATAATATTGTTGCTATAAAAACTACATTTAATGTTTTGATTGTATTAAATGTTATAATATATATGTATATCACTGTAATAATGATAATGATAAATGAAATAAACGGGTTGTTATTTAAAACATGTTTTTGTTAATGTGTACAATACATTGTTAAACTAGTACAGATGTGTAGTGTCCTTCCTACGGTAAACAAACTTTGTTTTCTGGCTGTGTTTGTGTGTTGGGTTTCATACGTATGAATAAATATATACAAGCGGGAAAGTTGAACTAAGTGCAAAATTTAGCGTTGACGCAGGAAATTGATTTGCTAAAAACTGATTTCAAGAGAAGTTTGTATTAGTGTTGCGAATTATATTAAACTTAGCAGTATTCGCTTATAATATCTCCAGCGAGGAAGATTATTGTGTTGTGTAATTGAATTCGCATTATTTCATATTTCTCCGTATATGTTATGTTCTACTGAATGTCGATTTCAGGATTTGTATCAAAGTACCAGTCGGCGATAGGCCTAGTGGGCGAAAATAGGCCGACATAAAATAACTATTGAATTGAATTGAAGTTGACGCTTCAAGGATGAATTCCAAAATGAAATAGGTTAGATAATTTTTATGATTAATTGTTTAAATTTATGATAGTTTAATATACATTCTATATTATATGCTATTATTTTAGGGAATTATATCATATTTGGGAGAATTCTTTAAATACAAGTAATTTTTCTCAATATGTATATGAAGATATGTTAAGTAAATCTGTTTACCAGACATTATTAAACTAAATGCTGATATCATTTATATATACATTGAAAAGGAGATAAAATTGAACCCTTACATGTTCCAAGACCTACGATAGAAAAGGTTCGTTACAGATTATTCCCTATAAGCTTTAAGTTTTTATATAACATTATGTGGTTTAAAAGGTCAAACACAACCTGTATAAATTATGCAGACCTCAAAGGACTATTTTTGAAAATTTCAGTACTGTTCAAGCATGAACAATAAAAAAATAATTTTATTTGTTATTAATTAATAAATTTACAGTATGTTAATGTGAGTACAGCATTTAAGCATCAAGAAAGGAACTATTTTGAGGGTTAGACCCTTATACTCCAAGGTACTTCCGCTTAAAGCTGATATACATAACTATAATATGTAGAAAACAATGCGATATTACTGGGATATCGTCTTTATGTAGAATATCTAGAGAGTTTAGGTTAGAGCTTTTATGCTCCCAGATATTCTATAAGGCAATTCTGGATGAAATTAACATTCCAAAAACATAATTTTCTAGGTAAATGTTATTGTACGTACTTGTTCCTGTTTTCACTTGAATAAAGAAAACCCATTTTACAGTCTATCAGGATCAAGTACTGCAAGATAAGATAAAATCCGTATTTTTTAAAGATTTCATCTAAATTCATTCTAATGTAAATGTCTTTTCTTTAAACACGAAATCATATTTAAACAAAACAATCGTTACTTGAACCATATTGTTTATAGTTGAGTACTACGAATCTTGAATAAAAGAAAACATTATTACAATAGTGCAATGCTATGATTACGTGAATTACCAATGTCAAGTAAATATGTTTTTTTCATACATATGCTATCGAATATAGTTTATTCGTATGGATTATAACTTAAACAAAATGGCATACAAAGCGCACGCATTTATTTTCATATCCATTCAATTTAACTATAATGCCATATCTTTATACCTTAGATGTAGTATATAAAGACTGATTAGTACGTAATAAATCGAGTTTATTTTGTTACCATTAGTACAGTGTGTTTACTCAAACCACGTCGATCTGACGATACTCCACAGTAATTAGATTACGTTCTAGTTACGAGCCATACAATTACATTTAAAAGAAATTAATATAAGCTAAAATAAAAAGTTAATCTTATTTTTATTAAACATTTATTAAAATATTGTATTTTACAAAAGAATTTAATTAATCTAACGCGTGTAAGTACCGAATCTGGAAAGCAGTTCTAATTTAGACTTTTCTACTTATTTTTACGTTTCAAATTATTTTTAATAAAATAAATACAATGATTAGTTTCAAAATAAATCGAAATGTTATAGTGTTAATTAAGTGTGTTAAGTTTTTATAAATTGATTCATATTAAGAGTTTGCTTCATTTGGACTTGATCTTAAACTGGCTGAGGTCTAATTTCAAACGTCCTATCGATGTTAACGTGCTTTTTTAATCGTTCGGGCAGTTCACGGTAAATTCCCTCTGGAACATCATCTAAAAAAGAACATCATACAATACAAATTCTAGTTATTCATATTCAAACTGTCGCAAAGTACTCTTTAAAAATATGTAGTATTTAATACTTTTCACTTTTAAGAAGTACTTCGGATAGCTTTGTTGTGGAACAAGGTAGTCTTCGGCCAATTAAAACAAATGTTTAATTATTTCGCTTACCATTACATCTGTAAATCAAATCGGACCAAATAATCATTTCTTGCGAAAAACAGAACACACCAAGTCTTCCTCCACGCAACGTGTTATCATAGACATTGCCCGAATCGGCAACCATATGTTCACCTTCAAAGATACGCAACCGAATCAATCCAATTTTTGGTCTGTGCAGCAATAACCAACGATAAGCGGTTTTTTCTTTCCAACCCATATTTCGTGGATCTTTCCATAATAATTTTACCTGTGAATTGAAAAACTAATATCCGTATAGGATAGATATTTATTGATATATTACCTGATGCTCAGTATCACCGGTATGCCAAAGTGAGTTACGCAAGAGCTGTCCAGGTCCTGTATTAGAATTTACCAATTTTAATTGAATTCCGGGTTCAGCTACGGCTCTAAATGGAGTTGCCTGCCAATAAGTTTGTGTATTCTTCTTCCACATTACCGTATAAAATTTCTTATTGTTCTGGTAACTACATTTATTCAGATAACAGGAAATAATAAATAATTACAAAATCTAAAACTATTTTAAAAACAAACACATTTGCCTTTCATTTTTATTGTTAAGTGGCAAAATTTGTGAAGATTTTATCAACCACATAATTAATTTTCTGAATATCGTTGTATTGGCCCCGTAAAATCTAATGTATAAAATTGTTGTAGACAGGTGACCAAAAATTGTACAATAA
>WYDF02047706.1:0-12213 GCA_009867245.2 Adranes taylori | reverse complement strand
ATAAGATTAAATCTTACCTTAAAATAATTGGTTGTAGAAGAACAAAAGAACAAAACAATAAAATTATAGGTTATATTCGTCTACATGATTTTATTAAACTAAGCGAATACATTTTCGGGTAAAACTTGCCATTTTCAAGCTAAAAAGTATTATGTAAATAATTAGAGGATGGTTAAAGATTACAAAAGCATTGTTTGAATAAACAATTGAGAAATTAATGGTACCTTGAATTTTAAGTCTACTCTCTTCAATGGAGGTTAAAAGGACGCTGAAGTTTGTGGTGTAATTCGACAGCTTCACACATTTAATGAAATATTTAAAGTCCCTAGAAGTAATCAATTTAGGAGAGGGTTAAAAAATGGGTTGAAACAAATTCAAAGAGTTTATTGCAAAATATTGATTGGAGGTATGTTATTGCCTTAATATAGTAATTATTGCTATTAGGCAATAAAAATTAATGGTGATGTGATTTAGAGGAAGTTGTTTGAAGCATTCGCTGGACGGAAAATTCACTTGGTTATTTAAGTTATCTGAGTAAGTTTTTGAAAGTGTTATTTCAAGAATTTCATCCAGAGGTCCTTGTTCCATTAAGGGAAGGATCTTGAAGTTATTGTCAGGATCAAAATGATGATCAGGAGTGTTATGGGAATTAATTTGTATACCTATATTAGAATTTGATTTACATGTGGCTATGCTGCACAAGTGTGCTCCTTCAATCGATAGGTGAAAGGTCTCGCCTTTTGACTCACATTTACATGTGAGCGAGTAAATGCCTGATTTAAACATTAGTTCTATGTGGTCTTTATTACCTACAAAATATGTACCGAGATTATTAGGATTAGAGAATGAAATAATCAGATTTTGATTAATCTTACTGAGAATTTGTTTAATATTATAAGAAATTTTACTGAAAAACGGGACAGAACAATATTTCTTATCTATGTCAATTTGTGTTTGATGTAAAGTGGTTAATAATTCAGATTGGATATTATTTCTAACTTTATTACATTGTTTTTTAATCATATAGGATTTTAATCACTACAACCCGGATATGATTAAAAAAACAATTTATCAAAGTTAGAAATAATATCCAATCTAACTTATTCACCACTTTACATCAAACACAAATTGACAACATTTTTTATAATATTAAACAAATTCTCAGTAAGACTAATCAAAATCAGGTTATTTCATTCTCTAATCCTAATAATCTCGGTACATATTTTGTACGTAATAAAGACCACCTAGAACTAATGTTTAAATCAGGCGTTTACTCGCTCACATATAAATGTGGATCCACATATGTGCGTGAAATTGGGAGATCGTTCACCTCTCGATTGAAGGAACACTTTGTGCAGCATAGCCACGTATAAATCAAATTCTAATATGGCTATACATATTAATTCCTGTAACACTCCTGATCATCATTTTGATGCTGACAATAACTTCAAGATCCTTCACTTAATGGAGCGAAGACCAAAACTTAATGTGGATGAAATTCTTGAAAGAACACTTTCCAAAACTTACTCAGATAACTTAAATGATCAAGTGAATTTTCCGTCTAGCGAATTCTTCAAACAACTTCCTCTTAAATCACATTACCATTATTGTTTATTACCTATTACTATATTAAGTCAATAATATCGAATCGAATCAATATCTTGGTATAAACTCTTTGTATTTGTTTCAACCCATTTTTAACCAACATTTCATTAAATGAGTCTAGCTGTCTGATTACACAGCAAACTTCAATGTCCTTTTAACCTCCATTGAAGAGAGTTAGTTACCATTAACACTCAAAATTCAAGGTAACATTAATTTCTCAATTGTTTATTCAAACAATGCTTTAGTAATCTTTAACCATCTTCTAATTTACATAATATTTTTTAGCTTGAAAATGGCAAGTTTTTGCCGAAAATGTATTCGCTTAGTTTAATAAAATCATGTAGACGAAGCTAACATTTAATTTTCTTATTACATCATGGCCTACGAAACTCTAAATATCTTAAATAAATAAAATAAAAATAAAAATGTAAGACACTATAAGCATTTTTATTAATTCCAAAAGAACAAAATTAATTGAAATTCTAAGCACAATATAAGCATCTTAAAAAATATCAAATTTTACATCCCCATAATTTCAGATGTTTTTAAGATTTTCATTTTAAATTTCACACGTGGTTTCATCTTAAAAGATAAAACCTTAATGATATTATAACAACTTATTTCAGAAAAAAACTTTAATATCCCAAAATAATTTAAAACGCATGTTAGTAACTAAGATATGCAACTCTTAAAACAATCTAAACAGAGAGACCATAAAATGACGTAAGGTAACCAAAGCTTAAGGATAGAACTTGAAAAATAATTACGATTCGCGAAGATATGCTTAGGGAATTAGTGAAAATATTATACCGTGCTTTACGCAAGCAGAGTAGCTGCGATACTGAAAATAGGAAAAGAGATAAGAAATTGGGTAAAGTCTGTATCTAGCAGTGAATCAAAGTACGTATATCGAGAAACAAATATTTTGAAAAATATCTTACTTAATTTATTATCAGTTAATTACTGACTACGGTCAAGCATTAATTCTGAGTGTTTTAACGTAAAATAACATAAAGTCACGTTATTTTTGGGAAACTTGAAGCTCTCAACGTGACGAGGAAGGAGGGAAATCTTTGGACTGGGGGTCGTAACGATTCCCTCCTACCTTAGGGGATAATTATAAAATTCGATTATATCTTCTTTAATTTATCTATCTACGAAATTAAGTTGTAATGTTATGAAGCTATAATCCCCTAGTATACCCATACTGGATAAAATACAAGTCTCTGCAATTGCTAATGCTGTGCGCACCTTTCTGATAGCATCCTAAATTTATCTAGATAATTAACGGTTAAGGGTTGCTAACAAGACTGATGAAATGAAAGAACAGTATAAACTCAACACAATGTATTGATAATGATTTAGAAAACGCATACACGCAATTAGAATAAATATTGATGTTTCTGAAATAAATAATTAACGCCTCACAATTAATAAAATAAATCAATACTTATGTTCGCTTATTACGTGCGGATAATCAAATTGATGTTCATCATTCCTCAAATTCGTTCTCAAATGAATATAAAATAATTCTACTTACATTTTCTGTTGATCTTACCTCACAAACTGGATTTAAAATTATGCACAGTTACCTCATTAATTCATTTCAATAAAGAAACTTGTTGCCTGTCGATTTAATTTAATTTAATTTATTCGAATAATTTAGACTCAAAAGAATTTTTAATTTATTACCGAATACTGTTCAATACTAGCCCTCATGTTTAACATGTTTAATGTATTCTCATTTAAGTACCTTTACCATACGTTCTCACCTATTATTGATTTACTATCAATTAGATCGATTTATTTACACACATACACTGAAACAGCACGCTGTGCTATCTGTGAATCCTCGCTAATTAGCGACGGCTCTTCTACTTCGTATAATTTGTATAATCTATGTCATCGCTCTGTTTTTATCCGACCGAAGAATCTAGCCGACGAAAACAATGCTGCTCTCTGTTTCTTATACTGAAATTCTACCTTAAGTAAAATGTTTTAAATGCCTTTCACTTATACTTCATTTAATCAATACAACTTTAAATGAAGTGTTAACTAACATTTGCCCTTCTTGCACTGGTTGATACAGCACACAACATGCTTAAATAATAACAACCTTTCCCAAAATCTAGGCATCCTGAATTATTTAAATAAGTTTAGAAGTATCAAACGCACACACTTCTGTCATAAAACTAAATTAGAACGAGGACACTTAGCCTCGTTACAATATATTCATAAATGCTGATTTATATTAACTATTGACTTCACAATATCAGTTGGATCATTGATATTTTGTATTATGTTTTATGATTGCGAATATTTAAAACTTGGGTACTTTCGACTTGTTCCATGAAATAATAAAAGCACCATCTGATTCTACAGGTTCGTTTGGATGATAAAATGTTTATCCTATCGATATCTAGCACAGAATTTTCAAAATAATGGACAGCCTTGGTTGGTCTTAATTATGTGACATTGTTGTTTGGTGCAATATTAACTTTGATTACTTTAATAACCTATTTAATACATTACTAATTGGATTTTTTTTAATTGCAGATGATTCAAAGATTCCACAATATATGAGTATATGTTAAGACAAATTAGATTTAAGACCATTACAATTTTATATTAAGAAGTTTATTCCTTTATTGTATATTAATAGGATTTTGTCATTGCTTTTTAAACCTAATTGTAAATCCTTATTTTTTATATATATACTTTTTTCGATCTTACACTGACGTTTTAGCTTAATAAATATGTTCTTTATTCTTTGTTTTTTTGTTAAAGCTCTGTTTGTTACAAAATCTGAATTTTTTATACCGACAGGATCATTAAAAGTTTATTGATTTATTGAAACCCTAGTAAATAGGGAACATTGTCAAATGAAATGTTTATAAGTGTCTTATAAATGCCTCGAACGGAACCTTGTCTTACCAGAAATATTATTTTTAGAATGTAGAAGGCTTTGTTAACGGCGTATTTTAGGAAAAATTGTAACAATTTGTACAGTGACAGTCTAAAGATGACAACTCCACTAATGCATTGCACTAGAGAGAAACAGCGTAACTTTCTCGTATCTTGCACAATGAAGGGGCAAAACCCATTGGTATTAAAGATTGAAGCTGTAGTATGAAAATACATGCGTATTACAGTGTATGAATGGAGCATCAAATCAAAAACTGGGTGGATTCCGTAGCTGATCATTACCATCCTCATCTTGTGTTGCTTGAACAGTTAAAATTTTAGTGATTCACAATCGCCGATTCTTTCATGAATTTACTGAACTTTTGAATATGAGCCATCGAAACAATGGCGTGTTGATGTTCTGAAGAACTTTTGCATTGGTACCAACTGTTGCATCACATTTTCCTTATTCATCTGATTTCGCCCCGTAAACAATTCTTCTGTTTTTGGTCCTCTTAAAGAGGCATTAGGTGGGAAGAAATTCAATGTAACGAGACATTATTTATATTCTGCGACGCTACCGGTAGCTTCCTAAGCTACCGTAGCATAATCGACACTGTATTATTGCAATAACTACAGGGAGGCCACACACTGCGATCAGCAACAAACATCGAGAAGGGAACAAAGAAACCTACGACATATAAGCTTTCACAAAGGGCACTTTTCTCGTTTTCTTTTCTCTTGAGAATACTCAGCCTAAACGGCAAGTGGACTAGGGACCTCACGCCGTGGATTTTTTGCTCTCTTGTTTTTTTCTCTTGTTTTTTTTTAAATTTTTTTCATTTCTCTTTTTTGTTGTTTTTTTTTAAAATTAATTCCTTATCCAATTATTTCAGTTTTAGACTGAATGTCAAATTTCTGTTTCCAAAATCTATTTGGTCGGGGGGCTCCAAAAATAATCAGGCGTGCGCCCCCTGGGGTAGCACAAAAAAAGCCCAACACTCCGCCCTGCTCCTAAAAATTCCCTACCAAAATCAAAAGCACCTCAGGGGCCACCACAAAGCAAAAAATCCAATTCGTTAGCTGTCACCGACAACTAGCGTTCAAAACGCTCCACTACCATACTAAAAAAACTACAAACCTCACCTCACCAAAAAACCTCCCCACAGAAACCCACAAACTGCAAAAAAACCAAACACCAACACCACCACACTCGCCAACACCAGAAGAGCCACCATCATCCATCAGCACAAATTCCACAGTAAGGGAGTTTTCTCCCGAATCCACACCGACCAAAGAACCACAAGAATTCGAATATGTGATCAGGAATCTGCCTGGCACACTTTCAACACAGAAAGCCGTGTTCCAATTGCTTTAGATGACGCACCTTCGGGAAGTGGGTAAGCTTTTAAAGGTTAACGTTTAACGAACTGTGCTTCTGACGGCCAGATCCCAATTCAGGCCACACTTCAAAAAACTAAACTTAAATAAATCCAACAAAAACTGCAACAACCCCATTTTTACTTCTTTGTGACCAAAGGAGTAACATAAGACATTTCCGTCCAAGAGGTGTAAGAGGCCCTCATTGAATTTGGCTCCCGTTACCTCAAAATCTTTCAGTGATCGCGACAGGTAGTTATTCCATTTACAACGAGGGTTCACCTGTTCGGTCTTTTTCTCCGTGGAGCCATCAAACAATCTTCAACCAAGCCCCAAGCAATGCGCCAAGTGCTTTGCCATCGGCCACTCAATCAATGAGTACCAAAACGCTCTGAGCTGCGCAAAATGCGGTCAACGCCATCGTGCTTGCGACTGCGAACTGAAGCATCCAAAATGCCTCAACTGCGGCATGGTCCAGAACCTGCCCCAAAAAGTAAGAACCACAAAAAAACCATAAGAGATGGCACCCGTCCGGTGCCTCGACCCAGCAATTCCTACCATTCCTGTGCAAAGGAGCCAGAACGATTCGGAGCTCAAGCCTTCCATTCACGAGGATGACCTAATTCGCGTGCTCACATCCACACTCCTAAACGTCTTGCCCGATAAACGAACTCTTATACATGAAGCAATAGGGCAAGTTTCTGCGCCCTCCTCCGAAGGGAAACCTCCATTTCCTTTTCTAACAAAAATGTCTACTGTAGTTTCGCAAAAAAAACCTATGATTTAGAATTTCCTAAATTCCGACAAAAACACAAAAAGATTACAATCTCACAAAGTTTCGAGTATACCAACGCAATAGTACTATGGACAATAGCCGAGGGGTTGTACTAGCAATCCATTCCTATTTTGCTAGCACTTCACTCTCTCTCCCCCCAAACCTTCAATATCTCGAGTGTGTAGCTGCAAATGTCCATTTCACTCCAAATAGTAAGCTTTTTCCCTTACTACAATCCACCTTGAGATTATTTCGCAAGATCTCTTTCAGTATATAGCGACTTTTCCTAAAGCTGTAATAATGGGCGATTTTAGTGCGCGCCACATAGCTTTTGGTGACAACAACTCAATGGCGATATTCTATCTAGATGTTTCATACAATTTTCTCTACAATGAATTCGAAACACGAACCCAAAGTTTTTGGTCACCAAGGCATGTCAATCATGAACCATATTGTGGTTGCGGAAAAAGTAATACAAAATGTCAATTCCGATTGTTTTGCTGGAACTTCCATAACTTCAGATCACTACCCTCTACTGGTAATGTCTCCTTTTGACTCAACGCCACCGTCCCCGCCTTCACGAATACTAATTCGTGACTTTCAAAATGCCAACCGGTAACATTTTCAACAAAATGTTTTCACATTTTCATGGGCAGCGCGCATAAACAGTCAACACGCGTTAAACACAGGACAATGCGACAGCGAGTAGTAACTCAACACAGTTGTCTGCTGCTCACAATATATGGTTAGTAGATGGTGCGCCGCAACGGAACGCGTTCGTATATCTAGCAGAGACCACGTTCAAATTTAATAACTGCCCATTCCAGTACTGGGTTTTCGTAATTTTTCTATTTAATTTATTTTTAGTAACATGCTTTGTTACACGATCAAATGATTCAAAAGAATTGTTTCTTCTGCTATTGAAGCACTTTAAAAATTGAGGAGTTCTCTAAAATAAAATTGCTAGTACTCAACATTGTTTTAATAAATCTATAGCATCAAGGTTTTTTAATAAACGCAACTAAATGAAAACAGAACGATAATGAGTTTGTAGCAAAATATTTAAAGTATTGAATGTACCTGAAACATCAAAGACACCTTTTGCTTAGATTAGTGTTGCCCAGTCTTACTGGGATAGAAATCGGTATAAAATTACCCATAATGTTACTACCTTTCAGCAGTTATTAAATGTGACTTCGAGGTTTTCTGTTTAATATTCTCGCTTTCATCGTATGAAGGATTCTACAACCATTTCGCCCTAATCCAATGTTGAGATGACGAAGCATTTTGAATAGATGTTCAAGATCTTGCGTGCAACTGAAATTAACTTATTCACTAGTAGGTGATACAGCATTGCAGGCGGTTTAATGAAAAAAACTATGTGCTAACCAAACTATAGTTTGAATCAAATAGAAGAAGTAGACTATAGTGAAACGTTTGCACCTACAACCAGATATGATACAAATAGAATTGCTATTGAAATTGCAGCAAAGAACAATTATGATATCTTACAATTTGATATCAAACAGCTTTTCTAGACGGTGAGTTAAAGAAAAAAATCTTCAAAGTTAAACGAATGGATCCTACGTCAGGAATTTAAAATCCTAATAATCAAGTTTGCAAATTGAAAAAGGCATTATATGGACTCACACAAACCTGGATGTGCTGGAACAGCAAATTTTCAAAATTCCTAGATTCATACGGATTTAAACAATGTCAATCTGAAAAATGTTTTTTCAGCTATTTAACAATAGCTCATATTCATCTTATATGTTGACGACGGATTGATTATGTCAAATAATGTTGGAATACTGCATCAAATAATCAAGAAGATGAAAAGTACTTTCGATATTACAGTGAATGAACCGAATAACTTCGTTGGTTTAGAAATTTACGTAATACAGGAAACAATTCAATTTTTATACATATCAATAATTATATTCAAAAAATAATTCGTCGTTTTCACATGGACGAAGCCAAAATAAGCAAAACGCCAGCTGATTCAAACACAGTACTATTCAAAAGTAAAGTAGCAATGAAATAAGCCCTTCAGTTCTATATCGATAAGCTGTACGATCTTTAATGTTTCAGCTATCACTGCTCATCTAGGCATAATGTACTCTGTTATTATTGTAAGCAGATATCAAGATAATCCCGACACGTGTCATTGGAATGCAGTGAATCGGATTGTAAAGTATCTAAAATCTACACCGCACATGGACATCCTATATTTTTTTATTCAACAAAACAATGATCTGATCGGATACGCAGATACCGATTATGCAAATGTTGCAGATACTAGACGATCGACAGGATATGTATTCAAACTTTCTAATGCAGCAATAACTTTGAACAGCCGACAAGTTTGTTGCTTTGTCAACCACAGAAGTAGAATTCGTGGCAGCTTCCGAGTTAGCTAAGGAAGCAATGTGCTTTCTGTAATGAATGTTTTTGAAGATTGGTGGTGGAAATATCAGTTAATCGTCAATCGCGAGAAACTGATATTTTGAAATAACTGTGCCTTTTCCGGACATAATTCAGAAGTACCAAACAGCATGCACTTCTGTACAAAGTCACCTTCAGTAAAGGATTTCCAAGATGTAGCAATTTCCCTTGAAATACAAAAGCTTATCTTTTTAGTAGTCTCATGACACTCTTTTTCTTGAAAAATTTCTGCTCTCCAGTAAGAGTTTTCGATATATTCGGGGCGGTGCGCATATAGATTTGTTGCATGAGTATCATTTACTTCTGTGCTACGACTAGTGAATATTGTTGAATAGTAAACTATTTCTGTTCTGCTGTACCTCGGCATTAGTTGCAATAACGATTTTAGAATACATCGTACCGTACCGCCACCTGCTATTTACCCAATCATAAGCAATTAACGAGCGACTTCTTTCAGTTGACGATTAGTAGGTTATGTTGTTATTATTGCGGTATATGTTTAGAACGCGATGTACCGCAACGTCATTTGAAAAGAACTTTTTTCCATTTGGAACCTAAACTACCTCGCGCCCACGAATTATTTGTTATAAATTTGTTTTTTCCGCCATCTATTTTTCATCTCATTGTTCATCTTGCCATAGTTAATTTTTCATCTCATAGGTCCGCCATCTCATAGTTGAAAACATAATAATAAATAGAAATACGTTTCTACTTCGAAAGCACTATCATAGTTTTATACCTTCAAGGAAGCAGCAAAGAATATTTTATTCGATACGCACATAATGTATGCAGCAGTAGTAGGCACAGATTTCAGTAGTAGGCCGCACAGCAGTAGTAGGCACAGTTAACGCAAGCATGGGCCTTGAGATACGCAGCCAAAAACATTGTGCATTATGATTCCAGTAGAAAATATGCATGAACACCAAACAATTTCTACACGATACGCTGATGGGATTTACCGCACGGACCACTGGCATGCCACACAGATTTTTCATATCGCACCGACCTGCATACTGGGTCGGATGTAAAGCGATGATGATTTCGATTCTAATAAATACCGTGCCGTTTTCTAATAGATCGAGATACATATTGTAATATAGCATGTTACTCTAAACTAATTAAATAAATAAATTGCAATAACACGGCACTGGAAAGAAATCAGTTCATGCGATAAAACATAAATGCAGTAGAAATATATAATCGCGCTTACGTTTTGCGCATTAAATCAAGACTTAATGATAGTAGCAACGAGACCGCTTTCATTGTTGATTGTGGTAGCTATGGTTACGCACACATTAGCTGTGTGATAACCAAAGCGACAGCCAAAGACAACCGACGGATAAGTAACCGTTTTCATATTATATCGTTACACTGTTCTGTTGCATGTAGTTTAAATAGCTTTGGGCTTTGGTTTCTCTTTCTATCTTACCTATTTCCTGTACTACTAGAATGTATGTTTCTAACCCTTGTTAGCCAAGATTAGTTACAGTCACATAACATTATTAACACCCTTGTTAGCCAATGTGTTTATTGATCTATAGGGGTCTTCCTTTACACCTACTTCAACAGCGTGTACGTTTCTAATCCTTGTTAGCCAAGGTTAGTTACTGTCAATTAGCGATCTTAACATCCTTGTTAGACAAGGTGTTGAGTGATCTATAGTGATTCCTAATATTCCTGCCATCATCTTTGTCCGAATCATTATACCACGCTTTTACATGCTTCCCGTATACATTTTGTTATATTATATCACCGCACGTTTGTACCGCTTTACATGCCCCGCTTGTATATAACATTTCGTATTCATTCATTGTTTATTATTTTATTTAATATTTGCTAACCACCATTAATGCATTACTGTTTGATTTGACATTTTATTAATTGACTCTTAGTTTTGTATTTCTTTCTTTATATTTTGAAAACCAATAGACTGTTTTCTTCAATCGTTAATGCTGTTTTACTAATTAGGAGTAAGTTTATTTCAGCTGACCGCAAGATCACGAACAGCTATACTACTCACATACTCGTAGGTACCCCCTTTGCTTGCCACTTAAGGCATTTGAGTTTTAGACGGAACAGAGAACGCTACTTTATAGCGGTATCTTTATGGAACGAAACGGTTCATCACGTTCCGAGTATACAACCAGAATTCCCATCACTACTTACAAACACATGTAATTATCTAATATTTTTTCCAAAAAGATAATAGGTCAAAGGCTTTAACATCTTTTATTTACTTGTAATGCTCATATCTATTGTAATGTATAATGATTTAAACTCAATTTTTTCACACGCATTTCATTTGGTTTGATAATTTGTGTTGTCATAATCAGTAAAAGAAAGCGTATTTCATTGTAACTGATTAATTCTCATGCGAATAACGCATATAGTGTTTTTATTTTATCATATGCAAATTAACTTAGATATTATACAATGTGAGTCTTGAGAAACTTGACATTTTCTTACCACGTATACTAGGGTTGTTCTTTCAGATTTACAACACGTAACACAAAAAAAAATGTTTTAGACAATAGCTGTTTTTAATCTTCCATTCCATATTCTAATCGATTTATAAAATTTGATAGTTTTTAAAATAATATTTTAAAACCTATTACATATTAACATAATTTTTTGTCTACTTGTTTCTAATTCCTGTCCACGACACTGATGATAGAAGATAAAAGAAAAAATGAGGGTCTATAGAGTATTGCGCATTTTGAGCTTTTGTCATCCTAAAATACATGACCAGGTACTTTAATAAGATGGAGCACCAGTCTATTTCCATCACATCCGAGTATACCTACTCTCCGAATTTACCACTAAATGTTTTTAAAATTTACACAATGGAATTTACCCGAGCTGTTTACGCACACACAATGTTGGCTTATGGCTATGTCAGAGGACCCACTTATCTACCTGATTCTTAACTACAATTTAAGTATCAATAAAACCTTTTTAAATATGTACTTCGAGCTAGTCCAGTTGACCAAACAAATAGTCGACTAAGTAATGTATATTGCAAGCTTTCATACGCAACGATCTATACACAGTTTAATTAAATAGATCTATACCCAGTTTAATTAAATAGTTGTGTATAGTTTTCC
>WYDF02047705.1:0-25563 GCA_009867245.2 Adranes taylori | reverse complement strand
GGTAGTTCGAAAATCAGAATTGGCATTATTCAAACAGCTCCATCGGGATAAACCTATGCATGGCCAATTTTATAATATCATTGCCGAATTGGAGCTATCGCCACATTTAACATTCGGCTTCTTAAGAACTGCTGGCCTGCGATCTGAGACTTTTTTTAACTTTTTTGAACTTTTTAAACAAAGCCTTAGCACTCTCATAGTAAATATAAAACGTCTGTTAATTTCATGTGAGTGTTATCAAAAGATCAAGAAATAATTGATATAGGCTTGCATGTATCACATATCAGTATAATTATGAAACCATGTCCACGTGCTCCATCGGCTGTTAGCTGTTAGAAATGTTATATCACCTTCACACTTTACATTTAATAAAATTTTGAATTGCAGTAAATATATTTGCGAAGGTCACAATTCTATATTCTATAGAATTATCTTTCGGCACAATAATTTCTTTTTGTCTCTTTATTTTCTTTGTAGGTGTACTGAAACTACTTTCGTCGCTCTCACCAGTCTCCGAATTAAAGGATTGTTTCCATTGTTTGCTAATGATTTCCGAACCTTCTCGTAACTATGTGGAACCTTTATGTTGATCCGTACTAATTCCGTTATATCAGGAGATATATTAATTCCGTGGATTCAATTAAACTGAGACTCGAGATTGAAAACACTCAGCTTTTCGCATTTCATATTACGTTATATTTGTTAGTTTCGAACAGGTGTACGCTCGTGATTGGTTAATGTCAACAGTATGTTTATGCACGAATCGCAGTTACCACAGCGATGATAAGAACAATGCGTTTCGCGCGCAGTTGCCGTATTACACCTGCTTCTAATGGTCGCGCGGAGCCTACTTTGAACGCCTGTAACTCCGTCAATTGTCATTGGAATAACTTTAAATTTTCATGAAATATTCTCCCAATGTTGGACTTATAGAAAACGTCAAAATCTCAGAATTTATTGTTTTTTAATTTCTACTAGGCGATAGGGTCCAAAACTTTTGTCCCCGATATAGTAATAATATTATGAAGAGCGCTACCTATTATCAATTTTTACATTAAATAGTGCATATTAATACTTCTGACTAAATTATACGACATATGCGATGGCACATCACTGTTTTCTTAGAGAATCAAGTTAATAAGCAGCTGAACACTGTAATAATTAATTTTAAATTATTCTTTATGTATAATATGTATATTTTTAATTTGTTATAACATTTAGATATTCTAAGTCATGTGGCAACATCGCTAAATCTCGATCATTTACTTGCTGTATTTCCGGATCCTTTCGATTCAAACGATCCTACTAGGACATCATCGGAGACTAACAACGATATACGAAAGTACAGAAGTCACTGCGAACATAAGAACCAAGATTTGCGATCCACGTCGAACGCGTTCAAAGATATGGAAACGAATGATTCTGATCATAGATTATCGGAATGTGTGCAAAATACACGTACTAGTGAGTTACAGAAAGAGATACAGAATTATGAGCCGTATGTGACTTTATGTAAAGAGACGATGCATGCGAATCAAATTAAAAAGTTAATTGTTACGACTGGCCAACAACTGTTATGTACTTTGAATTTGTAAACGATATTTATTGATCGAAATCTGATGAAATAATCAAATATAGGTAAGCAATTAATAATGATAATCATATATCGACCAAATATTTATATTATAAATGTTAAATCTGAATTAAATTTATTATATTTGAAATATTGCGTAATAATCCAGCGGTCGTTCAATGTGTCCGAGATAAATGATTTATTTGTTAGGTGCCCATTTTTTTGAAGAACTGATCAGTTTTTCGAGTAAGAAATTACTAACAGCAGAAATTGCTATGTCTTTGAAATTAGTACTAAACCTACTCAATATAACATATATTTATTACAGCACGTACGAAGAAAGATTGCTTCGGGTGCACAGGTTAAGTATGTACATGCGGAAACAGCCGAGAACTAAATAATAGCCAAATGTTTATTCGACGCTTTACCAGTGGCGTTGTATAATTCGATTTGTGTAAAGAAGTGAAAAAGCGCAAAATAGTTTTGACTTATTATGATATAAATAAGTGATAAAACGACTATATTAAGGTCCTAAAATACAAAATTATAACGGCGCGATGCGCCAAAATTCAAAGATAAAAATTATACGTCCTACAAAGAAGATATGTCTTTTTTGTAGAAGTTCCAACGATGATCCAGAAGGCTGGCTGGTGGAAGATGTTATAATTTGAGAATCGGTGAACTTCCAACAGCTGCCTAAGCCTTCGCCTTCGCATCCGAACTTCAGATGCACGTGGTAGTAAATTTATGGGCCTTAAGATGGCTGCTTGACACCAATTATCACGTGACCCGCCACTCCCAATAATCAACCAAAAATCTAATTCAATATTATACCATAAATTTCACAGGAACGAGTTGCCGCTGCTGCAAGCTTTACCGCAAGCTATTGAAGGGCTATGCCTTAGAGTGATTGCCTATAAATATCAAACCACACTCAGCCGCCATTTTAACAAACAAAAACCTCGATATCTTACCCAATCTGGGCTTTCACAATCCACTGAAGCCGAGTGACTTGATTAAAATCCAAACCCCATAACCCCAATCTAAATTCTGATAATATTTATTCACAAAGACTGCTATTCCTGGCAAAGTTGATAAGCCAAAAGTTTACGTGCTCTTAATACGATTTTGCAGAGGAGAGTGAATTCATATCAGGCCTGCTTAATTTGGTTTTACAAGATGAATCTCTTCTCTACTTCCCGTCAATTGCGCCATTATAACCATCATTGGCTTACGGAGACTTATGTCAGGCGACAACCTATCAGCTAACTCAAATTTCACAACGTCATGGAGATACTAAAATCTTTTGACCCCCCAACTCGCCTCTCCAAAAGGAAAATCACCAAACGATTATACCAATTCCCAAATCCCAAATATTCCCAACTATTAAGTAGAGTTAACATTCAAAACCTAAATATTCCGGTTAAAATCGGCCATTCACATAGAGCCTCTAACTGAACAATCTCTCACTGACCGGAACAGTTCCATACTTATCAGCGAGTAGTACATGATATTATGCCTACACAGGCAAACTCTTACCTTATTTCGCTGCCGATGTATTATATTCTCTAGTAACTCACTCTAAACATCCCAATAACCCAATTAAATAACCAACAAAAATCGTCCGGGCGTTAAAAGGTGTCGACAGCGCCCCTAGCAACATGCAACTCGTAAATCGATCACTGAAATGAACGATTGATGCTCTACAATTACTTATAACCTTCCTTGCTGACTTAGGGAAATGACACGTAAGTTGCTGATGCACTACCATATGTTATAACCTGAATATTTGTTATGCAATCATACAATCAATTCATCTAGAAATAATCAAAATTAGACGAAATAAATTAAGAAAGCACATAATTAAGCTTCCTGCATTAATAGACAATTGGCCTAGAATATATCAAAAAGGTAAAACTAATACATTTATAATCACATACCGAACATAACAAATGATTTGAGGTGCA
Source organism: Adranes taylori (assembly GCA_009867245.2). Taxonomy (NCBI): domain Eukaryota; kingdom Metazoa; phylum Arthropoda; class Insecta; order Coleoptera; family Staphylinidae; genus Adranes; species Adranes taylori. The sequence goes on along the minus strand of WYDF02047705.1, from coordinate 22,023 downwards.
CAAAATATCCTTTTATTTGCCTGGAACTCTCTTAATATCATAAAAAGCTGCCTTTATGGTTGATACGAAATGAAAGGAAATTAGCAAAATGCTACGGGGTCAGAAAACTTACCCAAATTCCAATGTCAAAACATAAGTTCTAACAAGAGCCAATTCCAATGAATAAATACAATTATAAGACGAAAATACTCTCAACATTCTGCCTGAAAGTTCTAAAATTTAACCGCTGGGGTTCTATAAATAAACCAGCAGATACAGCTTCCAGACCATATAATGCCATGATGTAAGTTGCTTTCCAAAATTCAACATGTCCAGAACCACTCGATCTTCCAAGCGGGGAAAATATACAAATAGAAAGTGCCCAACCAAAAAAAGTACCAACTAACAGAAACCTATAAAACAATGAAATCCGTCGGAATCGCCAAGATGAAGCAAAAGAAAATGGGCGACCGCCTTCAGATTTCACTTATTATAGAATTGATACTTATCAACTAAATAAACAGCTGATTTTTATCATTTCCTTTCCCTAGACGAAACCACAATTATACATTGTGCCAACTACCACAAATCGCGACCAAAAACTATGTCTCCAAAAATAAAACCTTGCAAAATGTTGCAGTGTACAATATGTTGTGCCCTAATAATCCGTAATACGAACTTTGAATACCTTTATCCTAAAATTTGGGCTTTAGAACATTTAAGTTCTATTCATCTTTCCAAAATTCACGAGCTAAACAACAATTGCTGTTGTTGATTAGCTGGTGAGTCACAAGTCAAGAGCCGTCGAAAGCCGTTCCCTAAGCCGTCGAAAATCTCTTTCTACGGCGCATGCTCTACTCTACTCTTTCCTTTCAGAAAATAGATTCAACATAACTACCCGATATTATTAAACATCAGAAACCGTACAACTCCACAGGTTGACTAAAATAATCAATCAATGATTCAGAATGCTTATTCGTTTGATGTTTATCCATGCCGAATGTTAATATACTCGAAATTGGAAGACGCCGGTGAAGCATTCTTGGTTTCAAACATATACCGGCACTACCCAACTAATCAAATCTGTACTCAAAAATGTGACCTCTTTCAACCACTGGATACTACCAATGCACCAATAGATCGATAAAAATCCCGAAGAAAATATCGCCATCTATTGAAAAATATCACCACTACATAACTAATCAAATGTGTAGGCTTTAAAGTGATTGCTTATAATCACTAACTATTGTGACAGCGTCGACGCTCCTCTGTTCGGACGTCAAAATATACGACGTACTATCTACTACCTATCTCTTATTGATACATGTGCTAAACGGAATCTCCACTCGCGACGCTGCTAATAGAGAGCCTTAGTGTCTGTCACAATAATGGCACAACTAAATAATATTTCTCGGTAAATAATAATATGGCACAACTAACTTTCTCGGTCTTCAAGAAGTTGTTTCGGGCGCCAGGTCAGTTTATAGGGAGACAGCACTCCGAACTGATGTCGTTCGTCGGTCCTCAGTTACTACTGAGGGCTTAGGTAGCTTCGAGTCTTCTGAGTTGTCCAGCTATTCTCGTTCTTCTATAGGGTATCTGTAACTAAACTTAATACTAATAAGAAAAATATATACTCAACCAAATATTAATCATAAATCGAATAAATGATTATTAAATAAAATATGCGGTATTCAAACAACAACGGTGGTTAGCAAATCGGTCATGCAATTAAAATAATATTAATAAATAAAAAAACGGCGCTTAACGATATACTAACTCTACGGTGCGGTTAAAACAAGTACGGTGCTAAAGTAAGAATACGGAAAACGGTGAAAAATGGCTGTAACTTCAATTACTCAATATCAATCGCAAAACGGAAGATATGATAGGACAATACTATGGCTTCGTAACGTCGCCCATTTGACGTGACTGTACGCCAAACGGGTGCTACCAATTTCGCTAGTAGTATACATTAAGATGGCGTAGTGTTGCCTGGAGGAACTAACGCTAGTGTATGTCAGTGAACACTACAGTTAGATCAATAACATACATTCTTAGTTCGGACGGTGAAATATGGTAGGTACTACAGCTGCGTAGCGTTGTCTGAGAGAACTAGCGCTACTGTATGCCAACCGAATGTCATGTGCTTCATTATTAGTACACACTAAAGACGGCGTAGCGTTGTCTGGAAGAACTAACGCTACTGCATGTCAGTGGATACAACCAGTTATACTAACAACATGCGCTCGTAGTTTTAACGGTGAGAGAAGGTAAGTACTATGGCTGCGTAGCGTTGCCTGAGAGAACTAACGCTACTGTACTCCAGGTGACTATCACTAGTACACTATATATGCAACGTCGCCTGATTGAACTGACGTAGCTCTTGAACTAGTGATATATACTCTAGTACACAGGAAAGCGGTAGCGGACAGGTTCAAACAAAACTGCAAACATGCTTCACATGCAACGGGTTATTCTACGGAGCAAGCTAATTAAAACATGCAGTTCGGTCTATCACACAAAACGACGGAACAAGCTAAGCAACACATGCAGTATAACTAATACAATGCAAATTATATAATGTTGCTTACCAACAGCTTATCGGTAGACTCGCTGGTCGCTGGTGGCTCGGAGCTAACTAGGACGGCTTCTTCTCAAAGTGTGACTCGAGACAAAGGCGTAAGCGCGTCTTATTTATAGGCCAAGAACCATCTATTTCTAGCTGCTTGCCGCAGAACGTGTGAAAAGTCATAACACATTACGTTCTAACCCATCACGGATACTCATAGAAAAGAGTGTACTGGCGCGAGTTAAAATATAAATAATTTATTATATTATTAACAAATCCTAATACACGGAGTATAGAAGGTATAAGATATCATACACTACACATCTGTGCGTAATAACGTCAACAGTAATTCCTTTAACGCAGCATTCGTACGTACTACAAAAGTACTAACTATCTCACTCGCACATAAATGCTAGTACACAAATTCTACTTATCCCTTCCCAGCGCATATGTATCGCGCGGCAGGTTAAATTCATTATCATTTGGTTTACATTTATACAGCAGAATAATATGTAATTCTTACAAATAATCTTTAAGTTTTAATTATAACGGAAAAATATATTTAATAAGTATAGTAATTAATTCCTAAACTTAATTTACTTATCTTAACATCTGTCCACATCATTTTTACTTTTAACATAGAATAGGAAAAAATCCCATTTGGCATTTATTTATTTTTCCCACACAATGATACATATAAATATTATAGACGGACGTTAATTTATATCATCTGGCCCGAATTAATTTTATTTCTCTTTTGTTTTAAAAGTAACTTTGTTACACTATTATGAGAATTAATAAGTCGGCAATAATTCCAAAAATTTTCCTATTACTTTCTCTTCCAATTAAGTGAACTTCAATTTGAAAAAATTTAAATAACCCAATGAAATAGAAGGTTTCAAAATAATGCCATCTATTGCAAAAATAATGAATTGATCATTGTCAAAATAAAACACATGTCCACACGTTAACAAAATAACGCAACCTAAGGTCAGTATCAAAATAAAACGTTACATTTTTCGTAGAGTTGATAGGGGGTTTCGCAATTTTTAGAATTTATTTTGTCATGATAGGCTCCACTTTTCATCCCGACTTAAATATTAAATGACAGCTTACCAAGAAACCCATTTCACCACTTGCGTGCACAATAATTAGTCTTGGTCCTTCAGATGTAGTGCAGTGGAGTCAACTTGTACTATCATCATTCTACAACTTTGATACAGTATGTCCGCTATGAATGTGTGTTTCGTCCATATACACAATCGAGCGATTTCATTCTACATAGTGCCTTATTTTTTGTAAGTAATTAATTCTTAGTGCTTTTATAGCGCTTTTTCCAATCAAAAGTTTTCTATTATTCTGAGCTCGGCGCTATTTAAACCCGAAATCCTTTAAAATAAAGTTCTTTATCAAAATCTTCTAAATCAGCTACAGTGCTCTGATGTGGACGTTTCTTACTTGGTGTTGAAAATTTTGGTTTACCAACTTCTGCTGGAGTTTCGCCTTCCTTAATAATTGCTGTCACTGATTTCACAGACACTTCGTTGCTTTCGATACACTTTCTTTCAGTTTTAAGTGTACGAATTTGTACGATTTAATTCTTTTAAATAATACACATTATACATCACTTCGTGTGTTTGACTTTGTATTGTTTGGCCGTATTGACCCAAAGTTGAACTCATTTTTGTAGGATTTGAAATTGTAATTTTTAAAAAGAATTGATCACTTTAGCATCAAGGACAATACTAAATTGGGAGTAATAACGTTAAAGTAAAGTATTCGTCAATAGACAGTTTGTTGTGATTTTTTGGCTGTATATATCTTGTGCAGTTTAGTAGACATTTGTTGATGCCTAAAATAAACATCAACGTAATGTCACTATAACAATAATTACCAATATATGATTTATTTATATGTTGGATAAGCAATTCTATATTCCCTCGATTTTGCTAAAATAAACAATCTGAACGATTCATTATCCGAAAAGTATTTTAGAATACATAGAAACAATAAATAATAAATTTGTCAATGAGAATGTTATTCTTGCGTTTCCGTTTGCCAACATTGTTTTCAAATAATTTCATTTATATAAAACCACAATGGACCAACCTTCGATACCACTGGTATCATTTGAGGAGTGGAGCCACAATGGAGGTCAGTACTCATTATAATGATACTTATCCAAACAATGAGACTGCAAACGCTGGTCAAATAGCATTATGATTGGAAATCTGAACTAAGAAGCATTGTTCTAAACCAACAAAATATCATTCAAGTAATGTATCATAAGTTAGAAGAACTCAATGATAACATAGGTCAACTGTTGAACACAATTAACCTTTGATACACAATTAACCTTCGGCAAATTCTACTGCTGCCCCAAATAATTTAAGATTTGGTATTGTATCAGCTATATCCAAACAGTTAAATGATTCGCATGAATCTATAATGGACCAGATCTAGGTTAGTGAAAACAATATGCTATCCCAACACAAACAAAAGACAAATACTGATGCAAAAGAAACAATACAAATAGAAGTTACAAAGACAATAGAAAAGCCAATAGAAGTTACAAATCCTAACACACAAATCCCTAGAACAGATATTGGAAGCACCGAGATTAGAAAAACTTAATATTCTGCGGTTGCTCAACAAGCAGCAGGTACTAAACCCTCTGTATAAAACTATTACACAGTACCTAGGGGCATTGAAATAAATACAAGTGCATCCAACGAGGCTGAATTCCAGTTGGTTACTATTAAAAAGGAAATTAAAAACTATGATAAAAGGCACAGCTACGAGCTAGGACAATAGTAAACAAGCAAGTGGAACTTTAATAAACAGATTATGGGTTTTCATTAAAGGAATTGACTTAAATGTTACAGAAGAGAGAATGCTGTTCTTCCGAAATTTAATTGCAATGAAATATTATGTGAAAAACTTAATAGTCACAACGCAAACCTCACATACAATTCATTCAAGGTTGGCGTGCCATCAACTTTGTTAAATGAAGTAAACAAACCTGAAAAAAATTGGGAACAAGGTATGTACATAGGCGATTATAATTTTTTTATAGAACGATAGAGAAAAAGAGCAAAAAATGGACTACAAAGAGCAGGGGTAAAGCCTTAATCCAGAATCAAGGTATATTGATAAATAATAACTTGCAACTCCATGAAGAACATAAATTCACATGTTTTCATTTAGATTCATATTGCCTAAGAAACAAAATTGATGATGTTGAACAGAAATATAAATGCTGTTTCAAAAAAATGAGCATTGCTTATCAGAAGATGAGATAAAATTACCAAAAATCAATCATTTTCATGTTGCCTCATACTACACAAGAAATAATAAAAGGGGTGGAGGGTCTATGTTATTTATTTAAAATAACTTAACAAGCAGTGAATCGACTATGACAAGGATTAATGAACTGTCTGTGGATGGTATCTGTGAAATAGCTTATGTAATTCTTGAGGGTAAAAGTGTGTTATTATCGATATACAGACCGTCTATGGGAAATCGTTCTACATTTTTTCGCATTTTGAGTGAGATATTGGTAATAATGTACAATTACAAATGCATCTCTTTAATAGCTGGCGACTTTAATATCAACCTACATTAAGTTACACCAGAAAGACAACTAGTAATTGATTATATGTATATGTTTAACTTTTCAGAATATATTAACTTAGCACCAGGGTAACTCCTACAAACTCCTCCAGTTTAGACAACATATTTATCAATTTTACGGAATATAACTGCATGGTTTTAGAACCACATCTGTCGGATCACTATGGCGTAATAATTAACACGTATATCAACTTATCCAAAAATCAAGAACCTTCTGAATATACTTGTAGACTTATTACTCAGACTGGACTTGCCCACTTGAAAGCATCACTATCAATATTAGATTGGGCAAAAGACTTACTCTGGATTTTATGAGATCTTGTTGCAATATATAAATATAATATATCAATAAAAATATTGAGGCCTCGTAAAAGAAAGCCCCTTTTAAGCCATGGTATACCTCTGATCTAATGCAGCTGAAGAAACATATTGATATGCTGGTGATACTAATGTAAAAATTACGCTTAAAAATGCTCAGCTGAAATAGAAATATGACACTCAGATTGCAAAGGCAAATTATGCATTGAAAAAATCAACTCATGAATTAGCAAACCAGCTGAAATGCGGAAAATGGTAAACACTTACACAGGAACTAAAGGTCAGACAACTATCGAACCTGCAGAGTTTGAAGACATTTTATTGAGTTTTAAATAATTTGTTAGCTCATGTTCATAAGTATATCCCACTGTTGCAACAACAACTTACTGATGGCAGGACATTTTTGCTTCATCCAGTGACAATGTTGGAAATTGAAAGTATAATTGTTAAGCAACTGTTAAATGTTCAGACATTTATAATATATCTAGTGCCATAATAAAACATATTTCTATGTAAATATCTAAACCATTGACCTACATAAGTCACCTATGTTTCTGTCAAGGTGTGTTTCCTATGGAATTTAAATTAGCAAAAGTCACACCTGTGTATAAAAAAGGCGATAAACACAAGCCTGAGAACTATATACATATATCGATTATACCAATAAAGCCAAAGTCTTTGAAGTAACACTAAAAGAGAAATTTTTATGTTATTTAGGAAAACTAATCTGGTAATCAATTTGGATATATGTCAGGCAAATCAACCATCAGTGCCATTACCACTTTGGTTGAAACTATTAGAGACGCTTTAGAAAAGAAGAATAAGCTTTATGCTGTCTTTGTAGATCTAAGGAAAGCGTTTGATTTGATACCATACAAGAAGCTGGTACAGAAACTTGAATATTATGCAATAAGCGGCCCTCGACTCCTCTTAGAATCACATTTGATGGATATAGAACAACTAGTGGGTGTAAGCGGTAAGCTATTGACGTTAAGAAAAATCAAATTTGGAGTCCCACAAGGCTCTGCTTTGGGCTCATTCCTATTTATTCTGTACATAAATGATCTGCCAATTAATATTCCACCTGCTCAATGCTACTTATATGCAGATGATACAGTGTACGTATCAAACTCTAGACAAGACTCAGAGGCGGTGGATATTTCGTCAAAAACATGGTTCCAAGTAAATAACCTACTGCTGAATGAGAATAAGATAGTATGTATGAAATTTGGCATTGGAGAAAGAAGCATTGACAGGAGTTTCTTAGGAGTTTATCTACAACCAAATCTTACAAGGTACTGCCATAAAGATTATGTTAGATGCGAAGTGTCAAGAAAGCTATATTTGTTACGTACTGTCAAGGACAACTTTACATATGAAGCGGGCATGGTTGTATATTTTGCGTAGATACAGCCAATCATAACATATGGAGTGAAAACCTGGGGAAGTTCACCTGAGTATATCAGAATATTTTGACTTCAGAAACGTGGTGTAAGAATATGATGTGGACTTTGTTTTCGGGATCCTGTAGAACTTTTTTTCGCAAGCTTGGTATTTTAACTTTGTTGGGCCTATTTGCACTGCAATGTCTCCTGTACATAAAAAGAACGCAAAGAGCATGTAGAATTCAAAGTTATGTTCATCACTACAGTACTCAAAGCAGCAATCACATCTGTATCCCGTCTATTCGGCTCCAAAAAAGCATTAATTTGTTTGAGTTCATCTCTATAAAGATGTTCAACATGCTGCCGGAATCAATACGAACCTTAGATTTAAGAAAAAAATAAAACACATTTTGTTGGCTGTAGAATTATATGAATTATATGGCTGTACAAAGATTACTATAATATTGATTTTAATGTATCCATGTAATTCTAGATTTGTGACTATGTAATGTGCCGTAGCTCTTTTACAATAAACTATATCTTACCTTATCAAATTTACCATTACACGAGTGCTTATCCGACCGTGGGTCAATTTTTCATCGTGAGTGCAGTATATAATTATTGCGACGCTCTAGCCCGCTTTTGGCTAGTTAGATTTGGTCTTGGGGGTCTTGATAGGTAGTGAGCAAGACCTTTGCTGTCGCTGCCTAGCAAGACCTTTGTGCTATTTTTGGGGATCATTGACGGGGCTCGAAGCTCTGTATTTTCTGTCACATTTTCCTTTTTTGTAAACATTTTCTATCGTTTTAATTTTAAATGGGAACCTTTTTCGCCGTTGCTACAATTGGAGCTGTGTGAGTTCTATGAATTTTACGAGGATTAATAAGAGATCCACAATTTTGACGAAATCAGTAATGATTTATGCAATGACGAAATCGAAATAAATAATAAATCGTTTAAGAAAAATAGAAATATTATGACATTAGTTGTAATATTTTTCATAAATTCTGCCGAGTGATTTATATAAATTCTAATTTACAAAGAAATAAAAAAAAAAAACAATAACTTATACATAAATAAAACCTAAGGATGTTTTGTTCCTGTAATAATCCTTTAATAAATCGGACATTAATTTTGGGCCGTAGGTAGTATTTTTTTTAAATATAATTGTTTTCTTTTTCTTTAGACACTTGTTAGTAATGTAAGAGATTTATATAGGACACAAATTGATTTGTATCTGATTGAGTATTAAATATGTAATATTTTTTATGAAATTATTGCCATAAATTTTTATATTTATTGCCATATTTATTAATAAAATTATTTATATTTTATCCTATTTTATTAATGTGATAAAATTTTATTATATATATAATATAAATGCTTCCTCGTTAATTATTGTGATTAATAAACGATTTTAATATAATATTATTGACTTTATTTTCGAAAAGTATTAAACACACATGAAGGTCTGCAATTTAAAATTTGTAGAGCTGACTATTTCAGGAGCGCTGATTTTCTTTTAATGTTTCATACAACTTAAATTTTCAGTTTAAGAAAATTTGTTAAAAAAAACAATTTATTTGAAAATGATTGGACAAATACAATATAAAATATAGGTAATGGTATCGTTAAATTACAAGTATAAAATGACCAAGAACATATGTGAACAGTCGCTTGGCTCGCTGAACTCCAGCATGCCTATAGACACCGCTACGCATTACTTTTAACATACACAACTCCATATTACTTACGTCATTTAAATATTATATAGAAACACATCGGTTCTTGTCTTGTGCGGTCAGTTTGAACGCCTCGCAATATTATATTTTGGACCTGCCACTGAGTTATATATCCCATAGCATGTAAAATATTTGCTCCTATGATATGTTGTATATAATATTGTTAAGTTATTGTCTGTGTTTTACTAGTTTTCTGCTATATTTGCAAAAGTGGATATTGAAGAAATTGTTCGATTATTTAATATTACATTGTTTATATATTGCATGTTTTAAAGTATTATTCTTGTTAATTATTATTTTGTAGGTTACATTTATTTCACATACTGTATGACGTGTTTCTATCTATTCAGATCATCATCTGACTACTGACTAAATATCTTTTGTTGTTTTGCATCTGTCAAATTTTGTGTTATTCTTCTTGGCGGTGTTGCTATGTTGATTTATTTATTTACGTTTCTATTCTTGTTACGTACTTGTTGATTTGTAATAATTTCAGTTGTCGAAGTGCGGATGTCGAATTTAATATTTAGTTGTCAATTTACTAAGTTTTCCTTAATTGTACCTTGATATATTTTTATAGTTCTTTGATTTTAAAGTTTTTGTTGTGTCTTTCCAATAGTTGTAGTGTCGTCTGGATGTCATTTTTAGTAGGTGATCTGGGTAGTGGAAATGGTATATGTCTGGTCTTCTTACTGAGTGGAATTCCTGGGGACCAAACTAACCTGTTAGAGATTTTCCAACAGTGATTCACAGAGCTGTCCGCGCGGGTGGTAAATATGGGGAAAATTATGGTTTGGTGAAATCGTGCATAGGCGAATTCACATGCCAGCAGTACACGCTCGCCGAGGCGACACGAGCACGAGATCACCCGAGACGAGAGGACGCAAGACACGAGACTCGAGAGCATTGTGGACAACTTCGATTGTCTCTCATGTTCTCTCGTGTGCACTCATAGTCGAGTAGTTTAAATTTTTGCGTGTAATTTCTACTAAACAAATCCACTACATTATGTTAATTATTTTTATTAATGATCACAAAATTTGTTGCTAAATTTCTCTGAACTTATAACTAAATTTATTATCGGTTTTTTGTCTTACAATTCGAAATAAAAAATAAGACAATTGCAATATTTTTTGTGTTTCTTTGTTTTTTATTACCAATGTAACTTCAAACAATCAAAATTGTAACTTGTACTATTTACTTAATCGAAGAGAAACTAATCAACTGCAGGCGTATACAAATAGGCTATTCATATTTTAATTCCTTATTAAACACGTTTTCTTTAGGTTACTAAAAATCTACTTAGGCAAAATATGTAACAAACTAAATAAAAATACAAAATAATTAAATAAAGACAAATAAATTTATAATGAAAAGCCAAAAGACGAGCGTGTTCTGATATAGCTGAAGTTTTCCGAGTGTACAATTTATACTCTCGTAAGACCCCTACTAACTATCTCGCCTCTTTTGACTTGTGCTAGAAACCGCTACTAATACGAGTGTTCCGAGACCGAAACGACAGGACACGAGACGAGGCGAGAACATCAAGTACATGTTCGTTTTCGCGTGATCTCGTACCGCCTCGACGAGAGTGTACTGCTGGCAACAAGTTCAAGGCAGTCTGGCGTGCTCTTAGTGATTACCCGAAAAGTGTGTGAAGAGCTGCCTGGAAGCTGCGGTAAAGCGGACAGCGAAGTTGTCCGTGCCATAGGCAAATACGCGAAGTGTCGGATTCATGGGTACGTAATTTCTAGGGTACACTAGCATTAAGTTAATTTAATAACTTCAGTTTGAATAATGGAATGTTATAATTTCGAAATCCGGATAGCGCAGTTATTTTTCAAGTGTTTTCTTGTCCAATCAACGAAATAAATTTGGAGTTGGAATTTTCACCGGTTTCATTTCGATATGAAACCACCAGAACATTACAACACATGAAATATTGTTTTTTATTATTGTTATTTCCAGATTTACGTTTTCTTGAAATTTGCTTGATGTAAATGCTTTATTTATGGTCAGATAAGGTCAGATTACGTAGCTTTTTCATAAAAATAGTGCCTAATTTTGTTTACTTATATATTATGTAAATTTTTATGTTTATGATAATATTTATTATTAATTTTTAGTTGCGTGTTTAAGGCATTATATGTTTCATTTTTAAATTACATGAAGCTATGTATCTAAGTACTATTTAGAAATGAAGTTTAAAATATTATTTTCTCTAATTTTGCTACTCAATTTATGTATCCACGTGAAATCTGGTAAGCTTTATTACGTAAAATTATCCTATCTGTTAATAAAACAATATGACAGATAGGATCACTAATATTTCTGTAAAAAATTTGTAGGGATGTCCGTTACTACATTTTTTATATACTGAAATTTATATGTTTTATTATATATTGTTGTACAGGGAAGTAGCTCCATGTGTACCTCAAGGCTGCGTATCAATATTACATAAAACAAGGCTTTTTACTTAAATATTACATAAAACAAAGGCTCTTTAGCGTTGACTATTGAACCTTATAAGTAGTTCATAGTTAATTACGTCGATACTCAATTCGTTCAATAGGTGATTTTAAAAAAACGTACTTTATACGCGTTTACACTTGATACATACATACCGTGGGCAGTGTCATGCACTGATTAAAGTTAGGATGAAAATTTATTAGATAAAAACCGTGTATATTTTTATTGCGCCCAACATAATGGCACACTCAAGAAGAAGGATATGGAGTTAGTCTTTTCACAAACACATAAAATTTCGGATTAGCATTTTGACTCCACCTTAAAACATAAAAACAAATATTTGCTTGTAAACTTTGACGAGCGGGGAAACTTATTTTGGATTTTGTGATCTACTATTCGATAAAGAAAAGCGTTGACGAAAGCGTTGAATAGATTATTCCTACTTTTCGATAAGAGCATCAGGCGAGCGGGGCGAGAGTTATACTTTTATAGCCGAGTGATTTGTTGAATCTAAACTTATTTTTTTTATTCTAATCACGTTTGAAATATAAATTTATTGCTACTACTTTATTGCTAAATTTATTGCAATAAATAGTAGCAATAAATTTATTGCTAAATTTATTGCTTCTATTTATTGCTACTGATGCTATAACAATTCAAGTTTAGTTGTTAATTATTAACTAAAATGATTAATTAATTATTAAGTTTAAAACATTCAAAATAATATATAATTTAATTTATTGTCAAATGCAAGGCAAAGATTTGCAATATAAATTTATCCTTCAGACTAACGCTTTCTATTTAAGAATTAGTTTGATCTGCTTCGGAACTTCAGGCTCGATATGATTCAAAGTTGTAATCGTTTCGGACTTGGTTCTTCTTTTACATATTCTTAGTTTTCATAGTTTTATTATTTTTTTTTAATTTGGGCGTTTTGAAGGAAAATGTGCAGCACAATTTCCTCATACGTGCCTAACCACCAGTGCAAAAGCAGCTTATGAGAATGAAGGTCTGAAATGCATTTCACTTCTTCTGGGTGTGTGTTTCTATTCAACAAGAACAAGGACGCGACCAGTACTTCGACTCATTAAACTCGCAAGGGCATTTAGGTGCCCTTTTAGCTGATCACCACGGCGCTCCCAGTCTCCCTGGAATCGCTTACATTACTTTGGGGAGTTTGGAGGTATGTTTTGGCCGTCAATTCAATTATTTGTATGTTGTTCCTCTCGTATTTATTTGGTAATAGCGGGTTCACCCTCGGTAACTACATTAAACGATGGTGATGTATAGGTTACGTAAGGGTGACCATTCGTCCCGATTTATACATGAGCGAAATGAAGGGAATATGTAACACTTCATTTCATTTTAGGTTTTGATGACTATTTTTTTAGGTCACATTTTTAAAGTAAAAACACCTTCATTTTATTTTAGTTTTCATTTTAGATTAAATAATAATAAATTAATAAATAAATCGTTTATTGGCATGTTATCACAACATAATTACAAAATTTTTTTCTTTACAAATAACCAATCATATTTCATCATTAAAATTACGCCAAACAAAACAAGCTATCCTATAATTTCTAATATAATAATATAATAACTCAGCACATTTTCCCCCAACAATGTTGAAGAAGAGAAGGCTAATATTAACAACTTCTCTCCTAAATCCTCTTCCCTTCCCCTTCTCATATCTACTTCTTACCTCTGTCTTTTAAAGCCCTTTTGCTATCTACCTTTTGTTGTTTTTTATTGATTTCAACTCTAATCCTCATTATTTCTAAACCCTTTCCCTCCTTTTCTAGACTTAATCTCTAGTTTTCGTTCATTCCTTTTGTCTTTTACTCCATTCAATTTCTTCACACTCTTTTATCCAATGGTTCCATATTTCTTCATTTTTACCACAAATTCTGCACTTTCTTTCCTGCTCATTTACCCGTTATTTATTTCCACCATCCTCGTTACCACACCGTTGTCACACCATCCTCATCCATACTCCACCTATACTTGCTGTTATATCTGCTTCCTTTTATTCTTGCAATCTCTCTGCATTCTTTCTGTCATCTCACTCGCCGCATCCTCTTCTCCAATCTTTCAATCTTTTCGAACCATCTGTCAGTTGACCATCCAATTCACATATTCACCTTCTGTCTACACATAATCCATACATTTCACTTCCTTCTCTGTCCTCATTCTTCATTCCTTCCAAGTATACTTCCCTAGCGAATCTTCTTCCTTCATCCTTCCATACTTTCCTTATCCTCAAAATTCACCATTCTTTTTACTCCAATTATCCATAATTTGTTTTTCCAGTCTCTTGTAAGACAATCTCATTCCTCGTATTCTTATCCAATCCTAACATCCTTTTCACACATCCAATCTGAACTGTGTCGATCCTCTCTTTTTCATCAACAACCCATATTTCAGCCCCATACATGATATTATTCACATACACATCCATACTCTTCAATCTCATCCTCACAGACTTCCAAAACTTTCAATCCCATACCATCCGCATTCGCTGTATAGCTCTTTCGCCTTCTTAGTGACCATTTCTACATGTTCTTTACATGACCCGTTTTGAGTCAATAAAAAACCTAGATATTTGTATATCATAAACCTTTCTATATCCAACCTAAAATAAATCCATGAATAAATCAGAGTGTCGGTTTAAGTAACGGGGCAGTATCAGTATTCAATAATTAGGCATGAGACCTAGCACTCAGCGTTTTTGACAATAAACTAGATATTAAATGAAAATTATTTGGTAACAAGTTTATTGATCACGGGAATTTAAAATAAATCTAAACGAACAAATAAGATCACTGTGCGTCGACTATAAAAATAACTTATAATTTAAGTTTGTGATGGTACAGCTGCTGTAATGTAAGTACACTAATTCTATAATTCTGTTTGGTGATGTATGAACACTATTATTTTTATTGAATTGTTGTTGCGTAATATTTGAACATGATTACCATTTTTATTTTATTATATTTTGCATGGCGATATTTAGCAGTATGAACGAATATTTTATTTAATCGCATGCAGGCATTTCTGAAACGTACCAATACAGTAATTTAAGTTAACGACTGTTTCATTTTGCTTCCTGAACTATAGAGGCTTTCGACTATCGTTAAAGGTTGGCGCTAACATTAATTATTTAGCCATAGAGGCATGAGTAAATCTGAAAAGTACGCTCACCTTAGCAATGGTGCAGTCTAGTGTTTTATTTTAAATGCTATTGGGAGACAAGGGTATTATAATTAGAACGTTCCGACTCAGAAACTAAAATAATAACTTTATTTAGTAAAACATCAGTTAAAAGCACGTATTAACCCGTTTTGAGTCAATAAAAAACCTAGATATTTGTATATCATAAACCTTTCTATATTCAGGTCACCTATCTTGAATAAATCATTTCTACAGTGTTTCCCTCCCTTCTTGCACATTAGTATTTTAGTTTTTTTCCACCTTCAATTCCAATCCCCTTCACTCTCGTAACCATCTCATTTATCTCTTTCTTATCGCTCGCCATACATACTATATCGTCCACATAGGTAAGAGACCAAACCTTGAAACTACCAATCTTTAGTCCACCCGCCTGCCCCTTTTCTAATACCCCTTCTAATCCGATAAGTATATGTTGAAAAGACTAAGCGGACAACCCTGCCTGGGGCCCTTATAGTCTCAAACCATTCGGATGTCCTATCATTCCTAGATAATGTCGGGCCACACATACCTGCATACCTAGATAATGTCGGACCACACGAACCTACATTTCATAGATTAACTTCGGGGGAGGGGACATTTTATAATCCGGGGGTTTTTGTCTTCCTAGATAATGTCGGGCCACACATAAACTACATTTCATAGAGTAACTCCTGTGGGGGGGGATTTATAACACCGTGTGAGGCGGTGTGGGGTCTTCCCCCTTCTTGTGGACATTATAAGCTTATAACAAAGTATAAGAGAAGAAAAAATGAAAATAAATGGGGATGTGAGGGAAAAGAATTAGTATTTTTAGGTTCAATTTACTTTCGACCGATCCATTTTTTTCCGATGTCTACTTTCGACTTAAAGATATTACTAAAGACACACCAAGTCTAGTTTTTCCCGAGATTCGCAGAGGTGCCGTAATACCTTGCGTTTATTGTTAATAGATATAAAGTAATACCTTGTGTTTATTGTTAGTGCCACTGTAAAATATCGAAAATGGACAAAAACTTTTGTTAAACTAAGAATACAATATTTGTACAATCTTTACTTATTTGGATATCATTATATACAATATAAAAAATACAAAATATTTAAATACGATTTATTAAAATAACATACATAAATTCTTAAGGCACCCTTTAAAAAGTTTCATTTCCAAACAAACATTCAGTACCGAAAATTCTGCTCTGGTTTTCTGTGAAATTTAACACCTAATAGTAAGAAATATGTGCTTTTCTAGAAAAATGTGTTCACTTGTGTTAAATACAGTATGTGTATGGCTTTTTAGTCTAACATTATCAAGGCAGTCTTTTTAAATTAAAATCTTGGTTACCTACTTAGTTTAAGAACAATAATCTTTTTTTACAAATATTTATGGCACGGATTTACTACATTCCTATTCGGCATGAACTTTACACTTAACCAATTTAGTTTTCGCTTGCTTTTGTGTCAAATGTGGTGCTTGACATAAATTTACATTTTAGAAAGCACTATTTTTCATCTAAATTATTTTGGTAGAAACACAACCCCGTTAGGATATTTTCAAGCATCTCCATCGAATAATTTGCTTTTTATTTTCTTCCGTTGATACGAGGGCTGTTCTCTTTCCGCTGAGCCTATCTAGTAGGTGGTGATATTTTTGTAACAATTTTGTTTGACATTTCAATCTAGTTGTTTGCAAGTTATTTACAAAAGACAGTTGTCAAATATACGTGATTATTTGTAACTTACGTAAGCTTAAATTAATCCTTTCGCCAATAAGTAATGGAAATGAACAAGGAGCATTATCGGGCTATGATTTTGTACAATTTCAAGCGTGGCTTAAACCGTAAAGAATTTTTTGAGGAGATCAATCGAGTGCTTGATGATAAATCGTGTTCCTTCGCTACCGTAAAGCAACGGTACAATGAATTTCAACTCGGTCGACTTTCCTTAAATGACAGTTTTCGAGCACCTAAGCCAAAAACAGCAGTTACAGAAAAACATATTGATCTTATTCGGAACATGATTAAAGAGTTCCGGTATATTACTGTCAGAAACACTTAAGCAACTTTAAAGTTTGGTGTGAAAGCATTTAACAGTATTTTACACAAACATTTGAAAGTCCTTAAGCTTTGTTCTCGGTGGATTCCCCACAACTTGACTTCAGCTCCAAAAGAGGACCGTGTGAGATGGTGCCGATCTACACTAGATCGCTTGGACTGTGGATCGTCTAATTAGGTGTACAACATCATCACAGGTGATGAAACATGGGTATACTGCTATGATCCCGAACAAAAGCACCAATCGTCAGTTTGAGTATTTGAGAATAAGTCGGCTCCAATAAAAGATGTTCGTGAAAAAAGCCGAAACAAAAAGATGGTCGCCACTTTTTTTGGAATTCCTGGGCATGTTTCTAGTGTAGCACTGGAAGATAGACGTACTGTTTACTCAGATTGCTACACTACAGTTTGTTTGCCTCAGATTCTACAAAAGTTTCGCGAAAAACGTCCAAGAGAAACGAAACGTATGAGATTCGCGAGAAGAGAAACGTATAATCATTTATCCACTTTGATCTACAACACAATGAAACAAGTGAGCTGTTAAGTACAACAACCATTTTGTTTATCATTTGTTGAACAATACTTCTGGGACTTCAATAAATTTGAATTTTATTAAATCTAAGTGGGGTAAACCCATAATGTTGTGTAAATATACGTGGGCTGTTCTGTTTTCGCTGAGCCCAGTAAAGTAAAATAGTTTATTTTCAAAAAACACATATTTATAATTTTTCAAAGTATTCTCCTCCACAGTCAATGCATTTTTGCATCCGCGAAAACCATTCTTGAAAACATTTTTTCCAATCTTCGGCCCACATTTTGTTTATTTCATTTATAAAGGCATCAACCGATTCTTCGGCCGATGTAAAACGTAAATCAGTAATTTATTTTTTACCCGCGGAAATAAGAAGAAATCATCAGGTGCTAGGTCTGGACTATACGGCGAATGACTCATTATTTCTATGTTTTAGGCATTCAAATACTCATTTGTTCGAGCACCAGTGTGAGCCCGAAAAACGCGAAAAACGTGGAAGGATTACCTTGCATCATGATAATGCGCGGGCTCACACTGCTGCTCGAACAAATGAGTATTTGAATGCCCAAAACATAGAAATAATGGGTCATTCGTCATATAGTCCAGACCTAACACCTGATGATTTCTTCTTATTTCCGCGCGTAAGAGAAAAATTACGGGGTTTACGTTTTACATCGGTCGAAAAATCGGTTGATGCCTTTATAAATAAAATAAACGAAATGTGGGCCGAAGATTGGAAAAAAATTTTCAAGAATGGTTTTCGCGGATGCAAAAATGCATTGACTGTGGAGTAGAATACTTTGAAAAATTATAAATAAATGTTTTTTGAAAATAAACTGTTTTACTTTACTGGGATCAGCGGAAGCAGAACAGCTACGTATTATGGGTTTACAAAATTATGGGTTTACCCCACTTAGATTTAATAAAATTCCAATTTATTGAAGTCACAGAAGTATTGTTCAACAAATAATAAACAAAATGGTTGTTGTTCTTAACAGCTCACTTGTTTCATTGTTTTGAAGATCAAAGTGGATAAATGATTATACGGCAATATTTTAGATAAAACAAGTTAGACATTTTTGGGTTTTTCTAATAATTATTTAATTATTAGAATAGGAGGATCAAATCGGGCGAAAATAGACTAAAGTTTCATTGTGTGAAGCATATCGGTAATAATAAATCCTTGGCTGGTTTTCTAAAAACTTTATTCACGAAATTATAATAAATTTAAAACATTGAATTTGCTTGGATTTAATTTATTCAAACAAATTTGTTGGTCAGTTTTTTAAAGTTTTGGTTTAAAAACATTCAAGCCCGAACTAAAGAATCTTCATCCTTTTGTTCAGCAAAATACTGATGTAAAAGTTCTCTAATTTTAATCCAGCTTGTAATATTTTCTCTATTTCTATGAAACTACCTCCGAAAATCCGAAAAACCCATTGATTTCCAAGATTATTTTCAGTAGTTGTGCCTAAGAAGGTTGAAATTAAATTTTCACACGCACCAATGAAAAACGGTAGCATGGATTGTGTGCCGTCAAAAGTTGGGATGGCATTTGTTTGAAAATTTTGAATATAGCTTGTATTAGCCACATTTAAATTAATGTTATTATTTGCTGACATTTGCGTTTATAGTGGAAAATGAAATTCCTGGGATTTAGGTCTGAATTTGTTTATTTTCTACAAACGCCTACATTTCGATTGCCATTTTATCATCATTTTCAGGGCTCTATAAGTTACAATATTGTGAGTAAATAGATAATAATCAAAATAGATATTGATCTGAGTTGCTGTATCTAATATTAAATCTATTGCTATGTTTTGGTGTATTGCTATGTTATGTATACACCAAAACATAGCAATAGATTTAAGATTAGATACATCAACTCAGATCAATACCTATTTTGATTATTATCTATTTACTCACAATATTGTATCGTATAGAGCCCTGAAGATGATTGTAAAATGGCCATCGAAACGTAGGCGTTTGTAGAAAATAAACCTATTCAGACCTAATACCCAGGAATTTCATTTTCCATTTAAATTAATATTCTGATTACTAGTACTTTGATTACTGTTATTTCAATTGTTAACAATACTAGTGCTTTTGCTAGTGTTAGCAAAAGTAAATGCATTACCTACTTTTAATTTAGGAGATAATGTTTTAACGTATCTAAAAGTGTCTGAGAATTCACCAAGAGAGCCGTCTCTTATACAACCAAAATTTGGTTCGATATCGGATTCAAAATCAGACCTAAATAAATGAATATATATTTAATGATATATAATTATTAAAAGGATTGATAAAAATTAATTAATAAAATATATTCTTACATAAATACCATATTCATTATGCAGAAATCGATATTTTGTCTTTTTCCACCTGACCAAATTTTCGTCGTAGTCGGTTAATAGTCAAAACTAGGCTTTTGGCGATTTTTGCCCAAGCCTAATTTAATCCCATCCTCGTCGCCAATTATAATTCCGTGGCCGATTAACGGTTTAAAAAAAAATTATTCACGAAATTAAAACCATTGAACTTGTTTTAGTTTAATTTATTAACTTCAATACACAAAGTACAATATATTTTACAATGAAATTAATAACGCAAACTTTAGTTATTATTCCAAATTCATTTAAACGATTTAATACATTGAAAATAATTATTTCAACTACTAAATCCAACGTAATGCTTTAGAGTAATATAAAATAAATTAACAATACTTTTAAATATACGTGATACCTAGTACATGACTACTGATCTAATAATAATCAATAATCACACAAGCGATTTCTATTTATATATAGACTGCCAATGCATCTGTGCGATATGAGGCATTTTCTAGAAACACAAACGAGCATTACCTTATATGGTCTTATAGAACGGATAGATCTAAACAGATTATAATGTATAAGCAATAATATGACGTATAAATAATACATAATATAATGTAAACATATACCTCTCTTCGCGCAAGCCGATCCATTGTTTCTATAACACACATCTGCTGAAAGTAGCAAATTCAGGTAAAAATATAAAATAACACAAACATTTTTCAATATTTTTCCAAATAGTTTAACGTCAATGAAAACAGTAGTTTAATCTAGTATATTACTAAAAGCGTAATTCAGCATGTTTACATTCCAAGAAATTTTACAATACGTCTGCTGACTTTTTGTTTCACTTCATCTGACTTGAGACTTAATGCTTTTAAATGACCCTACAGTTTAGAGCGTGGAACATAAATAAATTGCGTGAAGTGCCTTTGTAGACGACGCGACGTCAAAGCGTTGTAGTAAATAGCATCCAGTGACCATAAGACAATTCAATTTATCATCTTTCTTTTCCAAAAGTGCAAGAATTTTAAATGTATTCCAGCGTCTTTTACACAATTGAGTTGTATTTAGAAAGTGAAATAAATTTGATTCAAATATTTTCAGGGGTACAACATGTGTTAAGTTAGATAAGACCATTCAGGTTACTACATTTTAGGTTCGATTGCGTTATTCAGCGCATGGGAGCCTGGTGACTGGGTGCTTTCCTGTTAGAAATCGTTTAATTCTCTTAATGCAAACTAATAAAATACTGTATTTTAATTTTTTTATAGTTTATACTCATAATACGAAATATCTTTTTCATTATAAAGAATTAGAAAATTTTCTGTTGTCCCAAAAAATATTATATGAAAAGTGAGTAAAGACCGGTTGCAGTTCGCTGGAGAGCGGACAGCGAAGCTGTCTGTCGTTGGCAAATACGGGGACAGGAGACTTCATGGGTAGGCGATTTGTAAGGTACACTAGTTCATAATTTAAAAACTCAAACAAAAACATTCCAAGTAAGAAACTTATTTTCTCAAATTTAGAAATGAAACATATCAGATATTGCTGATCCTCGAAAGGCATCCATGTTAGGCACATTCTGCGTGCTGTATTTGCACTTGAAACCTTATGGTCTCACCTTAAAGATATTATGAAATTATATTTCCTAACTGACTGAAGTGATTGATTGAACTAATATATTTCCTTTATTACGGAGCCATCTCTCGATATACGAATGAAGTTTTTAGAATAGCTATTACAGAATGTTTACCAGAACAGGTTTGTCTGAAAAGGCAAATTTTGTAAAAAATGTC
>WYDF02047704.1:0-39912 GCA_009867245.2 Adranes taylori | reverse complement strand
TATATATTTTTGAGTGGAACGAGGATATGAGCTCAATTAATTCCCTTTTTGGTTAGATGAAATGTTTGATGTGGTCACATCTAAACTAAACATATCCAAGTACTAAATGAACGCATTTCATACAACGAGGATACAACGCATTTCCCGACAATCAACATGAACAAATGAAATTTAAGTAAAACTATTACATACATGAAAAAAGTGGAAAAAAAATCAAACCATAGAACTAAATTTGGAACAAGATATGCAGATTTCAAATCTTTGAATATGAGTTAACTTTGTTCTCTTCGATTTTCTCAATAAATATAGAATTAGTATATCCAACTGGCATATCCAAATGGAATTAATAAAAACCTAGTACGATTCAGATTTGAAGACAACATTCATTGAAGTTGAGGTACCTAAATTTAACAAATATTTTCCACCTAGATTTGAAAACTTCTGATCAGATTTAAAAACAACTGTGAGACCCCAATCTATGTGAAGAACGCCGCCGAGGATTGCACACTTGCAATAGCATAATAGACACCAAGGCACTATATAATTCCTTTAGGTTAAAAGAAGTCGTCGAGAAGATGATTTCCTATTTTGCTGACATTGAAGAATAAGTATGGCAAAATACGACTGCCGTCCGGTAAGTACTAGAACCTGCCTCCAATCTACCGGAATAAATTGCGTCCCGCAGTCCCTGTGCAAGTGACGCACTGGCCCGGCGTAAATGCATTCTGAAACCTCTTAAAAAAATAAAACAAAATATTTTTTGATGTCACATGCTCCAAATATGAACCTCTGAAACATTTTCTAATTATCTTGTAGGGCTGACAATTCCAAGAAAGTTGTAGTCACTACATAGCAAGAAATCTGGTAAATAATGAAGGACCTGGTACAAGGAGTGAAGAATATACATGAATATACATGGTTTCAAGACACACGTATTTAGTTCTCTAGATTTTAATGATTTATGAAAAGAGATTAGTGCTACTTCCTCTTACTTACTAGAAGTTTTACATCTATGTATAATCAATATACATTAGATATTTTCATCTTCAAGTCGACTCTACGAAATTTTACTATATCTAATAATTACGTAAATGTATAATTTCTTAGAAAACAGTATAATTGGAAAATGTATTCGTTCTCCGTTTTTTGAAAATTTTCAGCGAAAATTATTAATTTAAAGTTATGTTAATAAATATAAATAATAATAAACTTACCTATCAATAAGCGATGGCCCCAATGGACCGCACAATATATGTATACAATTCATACATACACCACCCATTGAGTATGGATTATAAGTATCTTGGCCACGTTTCGATGCGAAGGAGCCTTTAATATCTTCGTTCGTCGTTTGATTGCTCGTCGTTAGATACGTATGAAATCCGGCGAGTCCAATAATACTCCATACGCTGAAAAAACATACAAGCGCAACAACCATTGAAGCGGGTGATTGCCGAACAGCTTCGAGGAACTGACCATCTTCTTTACTTACTGTCAAAATTAAAATACAATTAATAAAAAAAAACAGAGAAACTAATTATATTTTACTTACTTAATATAAGATGAGCAATGGCACAGGCAAATATAAAAACAGCGAGAAACGCTAAAGATACGATGAACATGTAGAAGAACCGATAGTTTCGTCTTCCTACACAATTACCAACCTAAAATGAAACAATTAGAAGTTTAATACTGATTACATAAAGGATTGTTTTTGTGAAAATTCATAATTTATATATGAGGCCCATTGTCTTTCCGTTGAACCCAGTAAAGTAATACACAATTTTTTGATAATTTTTTATAATTGAATCCGTGAAATCTGCCTACATAACATTTTATTAATCTTCTGGCTTTAGTTTATTTTAGTTGTAAAATGTAAACCTCGTAAATCTTTCACACGCAGAAATAAAAATAAATCAATAGATAACAGGTTTAAACTATACAGTAGATGGTTCAATATTTCGTCTTTCGAGCACCAGTGTGCACCAAAGCGTTTTTTTGATGCCAGATGATGTAAACAAACTGTAGAATATCATTGAACATTAACAACATGAAATTCTTTAGTGTTGAAAAATACATTTCTAATAATTCCAAAAATATCTACAGCTGTCTTTAAAAAAAAGCAATCAGATATTACTTCATAAAAAACAAAAATGCTTTTCCAAAAACTTAAATTCAAAATGCTCGTTATAAAAAAATGGTCATTTGTGCTAATAAATTTGTTCATCATAAGTTACTCGTTATATATCACATATGAGTGATATATCTATCTTTGATTAATATATTGTTTCAGCGCAAATTTGTCTAAACTCTAATCTACAAGTTAACCGTGGTTTAGAAAACCGGACAGAATTTACGAACATAATGTAAGTATATAAAAGATGAAAAACCTGCAATATTAAATAATTACCCATGGACAATGATGATCAAATCGATCCACACAATTGTCACATAGACTACAATGCGATGCTCGTGGCGGTCGAAATATCTTGCAGGTAAAACAGTACTTCAATTTGACAGTTTGCCCTTTAACTAAAACTTCTTTCGTGCGAGGCGGTGGTCGGTACGTGGGACTATTTGCCGAATTTGGAACTTCTGTTGTATACAATAAAATGTTTGTTTATAGATTAATTTGTCTAAACAAATATTAAAATTAATTTATGTTTCATTTGAAACATAATTAGACTGTAATCTTATACACCGATATAAAGTTATCTAGCAGAATTGTACACAGTGTAATTGTGTAGTCCAACTCTGACCAAATGATACATAAAAGGTCATTTCATGTCAATTCACCCAGTCCATGACACACATAATCTAAGATTTTCATAAAACTATGCAAATTGTTTATTATCGATGGAAATTGTTGGTACACCTCTATTACTTTGCTGTATGCCTTATACAATTTCTTAAATTAACTTTTAAATATTGAGTCCATTTTTCAAACTTCGGCAAGGAACATTGCAGTAACTGAATTTTTGTTCTGTTATTATTAGAAGTCACTTTTCAATTACTTTACAAAAATGGCCTTTAAAAATGATAGATTTTAGATGTTTCTGGGAATTTTACAAGAATAATTTTTTATATTTTAATTTATTTTCGGAACAATGGATTTAAGACAATTGCGATAACGCATTAATTCTCCAAGTAAATAAAAAACTCGTGTACAAATATACATTACTTTAAGATACTTTAAATATTAAAAGCTAAAATAGTTTAAATGAAAAAAACGCGATCTTGTTTAAACCTACACTAACTAGTAATATAATCCATTCCGCGCAGTCAAATTCTAAATGTGCCACTGTCAGGAAAAATAATTAAAACTGTTGATATAATGACAGTCATGAGAGTAGAAAGATAGGAACTCTAGCTAGATCCTAGAGGAACAACGTTCCAATATTTGTTTCTGACATAGTGAATGAGTAACCTATTGAGATTCATCATAAAAATAAAGGTAAATTCATGTAAAAATTCTCTATATTCAATAAAAATTCTATAGAATTCATGTTTATCACCAACTATATGAATCGGTAAAAATAAAAAAAAAACTAGCTCAAACCTAGTAACTGTAGATTAAAAGTTTAGTACAAGTCAGTTATATGCAAATTCAATTTAGGATTGCAAAATTTGCAATTATCAGCTTTTAAAACCATACAAATAGTAATAGATAAGACTCAAGAACTTCTATTATACATAAAATAATGACAACATCTATTGTATGCAAATTAGTAACTATGATGTTACTTAAAATTTAAAAAGCTTTAATTTTCTCATACCGATTTGTTGTTCTAAATACGCAGCCTCATCTACCGTGGCTCGAGGAATAATTCCAGGATCACTCAAAGACGTCCTTAATAATGCAGACATCGTAAATAAAAATAAACAACCTCCAATTATCGGTATAGCTATAGTTACGTTCACAGCCAAATAAAAACAACTAAAATTTACATAAACAATTTCGGCGTCATAATATTACAATCGCTAAAAGACTTACTCGTAAATAAAAAATAATGTACTTGTACCAGTTATGAGACAAACTGTTAAAATAAAAACACCAGAATGGGGTGCCATCATCAATCTTCCATCGCAGAAAAATTTATTACGCCCAGCAAAGATCTCCCATTTCCTCGTTATTTTAGATTTCGCCATTTTTCTATATCTGCAATTTTATACACCTCAGCACTTGCACAAATTACAAAAACCTTACACCTCTAGATAATAGCATTTACCTAATACTTGCGGATGTGAAACACTTAACTTTTCATTAATGAGATGATTTTGAAAGTAACAGCTCCTAACCATATAAATGATTAGTAAGCAATGAATTAGAATTCCAAGAAATAATTAGCAAAAATAGTTGTAAATAAACAAATAAAATCACGGTCAGAGTTACGTCCCGTTAAAGTATAAGCCCATTCCGAAATTATCCATGTTTATATGTAAATGAGACATCTTTCTCTAAATTTTGTTGGTTTACTTTTCATTATTTGCAATAATAATTACTCAACTAATGTAGTGTTTTTTTTAATGAGCAATAGAATATGTATTTTAGGAAAATCAGCTGAATTAATTTTTAGTGAAATGCACTAAATATACTTTGACATTAATGACATATGTTAATAATATTAATCGTCACAATACAATAGGACTTTGTTCATCGTCACAATACAGTAAAAACTCCTTAAGCACACCTTAATGATGTTCTTTAATTATCCTTAGGCTTAAGATCTATTCAGTCTACCAGGCAGTTTCATAACTGGTATGAGGATGCTGAAATTTTGTTTTATACACTAGAAAATAGTCATATATCTAAACTAAAAAAGAAAAATACATATTAAAAGAAAAGAGGTAAACTAAAGAAAACAGAACAAACCGATAAACTATAGTTTAAAAAGTATACTAAGATAACGTGAAGTAAAATAAACGTAACTGTTATACTAGTAAAAGATAGAAGAAGAAGTTAATGCTAAACGTTAGCTACGTTTAATGCTAAGGAGATTTGGGTATTTAGATATTTTTAAGACAGGTGGCGTAATTTTTAAAGTGTCTGTTCACTGCACGTATATTTCATCTGTAGGAGATTAGATGGCAAGTGGCCCATCTATTTGGATTTTGTCAAACTTAGAGGTTGTTAATTTGGGTTATTATTTTTCTATATTTATAAACGAACAATTAAATATAAACTATGGATCACAATTCGACTTTTAATTATAATCTAACCTAGAAATGCTCACGAAAAGTAATTATACTCATGATATTCTTTGACTCCGCTATAGTAATGTTACATTCTTTGATAAATGTTAACTTGAATGGAGAATTAGGAGAACTGAATATTTTGCGATATTTCTATGCGAGAAACTTAAATAAGCCATTGGCAGCATTTTCCAAATACTCAAATCTCCTTAATTTTAAACGTAGCTCTATGTATTATACCAATATCACGATGTTTGTCGAAATAATAACAATGAAGTGAAACCAAAGACTATATATATGTTATGGGAGAAGGAGCTATAAGCAGCACTCGACTGGGACCAATTTTGCTACCGGGAAATGTTTTGTTAGTTTTGTTTTTGCTATCAGGCTACGGGCCATTTTCAATTTTCATCACACAGTCCACCGAGAAATTCCCGGTAGCTCAGCTGGCCAGTCCAGCCGTGGCTATAAGTCATTGCCACTTCATCTGCTTCAGAATAATCATTAATGTAACAATAATCAGAAGATGTTAGTTATAGTGACTATCCAATGTACAAATTAAGGGAAGTTAATATCAAGCCTCAAAATCAGATAATGAATTTGACGGATCTTTAATAGAACTAGAGCATACATTAGAACTTAATGAGATTATAGTCGAAAAAGTAGTATATAGTCTTTGGTGAAACATAACACCATAATCAACAAAATAACTATTTGAACATAACAATATGAAAAATTAGTGGTTTTCACTTGAATACTAATATTCTATGCAGGTTTAACAGGATGTATTTTTGAACAGTGTCATTTGATCTTACATATTAAGTACATATTTTAATGCAAAGGTTGCAGCCAGTTAGTAGATTAGCAAACAAATAAAGAGATAATACTCTTTGTCCCAGCAATAAAAATGCACATCTACTAATTTTATTTTCATCTTTGTAGTATTTTCATCTTTGACAAAACAAATATAAAATTTGATTTTGTTTTATTTGAAAATTATGTTATTTTTTTGTTTACATTTACTATATTTGATTTTTTTTCGTGTTAGATTTACTATATTTTAACCCCTTTTATAATTCTCTGTTCTCTTCAATAATTCTTTTCATTACCTTTCCTCATCTCTTTCAGATATTCTCTCACTCTTATTCATCCAATACCTGTTTCCCCTTTCCACTCTACCACATCAAAATCGCATAATTTGAATTTGATATAAAAAATTAAATTATTTTGGTTTTCACACAAATTGTTTAGTCAAAACGACTGGAAAAGACGTTAGCGCTGTTTACTTGACTTTTCGCAATAACTGAATCCATTCATTTTGATTGAATTCATTCGTTTTGAGAACATGTGATAATTTTCAAATAACTCGTTTTGAAATGTACACGTTTCCGAAGAGTCAAGATAGAGACGCAGAAGTTTTTCTACAGCAAAAGTTCATAATTTTATTCGTTTTCAAATAATTGCGAAACGTTTAGTCAACTTCCACAAATAAGTGTATGTTTTAATTAAAAATACAATCCATTAACTAACATTTCGGGTAGAATAAAGTAATATTAGTTAATATTACCTTTTGTAATATAAATTATTTTTAAATGATTCTTATTTGATAATTAAAATTAAAGGTAAATATTATTGACTTCCATTTAACATACCCAATTTTTCATGAAGTTTATTGCTAGTTCAAATAGTTACTTAAAAAACCATTTTTTCCTCATAATTTAAACTGGAAATTAAAAATAAAAAAATTTTAAAAGAAGGGAGCGAGGAGCTGTTAAACTGTTCGGTCTGGACGTACTGTTCAGGAGCCGTTAAATCTAATAAAGGGTTAAAAGACTTAGTAATAACAATTGACACTTATAATCTCAATTATAAAAGTTCCCAGGATCCTAGTGCAAATCCTATAAAACCCTTAGTAACACTTCGCTCGTCTATGTTTCCGTTAATCATACATTAACAAGATTTGTCAAACAAGCAGTCGGTGAAAGGCCCGAGAAGGCGAAAAGATACCGACTTAAAATAATCCTGAATAAAAGAAAACCGAGTTTTTAAAACAAGTTGATTTTACTTTAAAATTCTAATTTAATGTACAGTATCATTGACAAATGCACTAGAAATGGGGGACTGTTCTATTCCAGCTGATTATAGTAAACCAGTTAAAGAAATTTTGGTATAAAGTTAAACTAAGAATAATATAAGTATAACATTATTTGATTTATTTTAGGAAAAGTGGAAGCTAGTACCAGCTTTTCTTAAAATTAAAGGTTTAGTTAAACAACACATAGATTCATTTAATTATTTTATCAATGTTGAAATTAAAAAGATCGTTGAAGCAAATGAGAAAGTTACCTGTGATGCCGATCCTCTATTTTATATTAAGTAATGTACTTTATTGTTTGGTTTTGTAGTTTATTCTACCGGAAACTTGGTTTCCTTTTCTTGTTTTAGATATACAAATGTTTATGTTGGTGCACCAGATGTTGATGAAGGTTTTAATATTAGTAAACCAACTACCCCTCATGAATGCCGGTTACGAGACATGACTTATTCGGCACCTATAACTGTTGATATTGAGTATACAAGAGGAGGTCAAAGGGTTGCAAGAACTGGACTACTTATTGGAAGGTATGCATGAGAGTATTAAAAAAAATCGTCATGAACGTATTAAGAATATAAATTATATTTTGTTTATTTCTAACAATATAAATCACGTACAAGATTGAAGATTAATTTGAACGTACAGTAATAACAAAATATCTAATTGAACTAAGTACCATTTCCTATATTACTGAGCACGACTTTAGACATATACTCTGACTATTTATTTACACTGTTGTCATTACAATAATAAATAGCAGAGAATATAAATTCTACATAAGTGTAGGTCCTATAACATTATACTGTGCTATAGCGTTACGGTAGGTGTGAATTTACATGTATTGTCGAATAATAATGATTTAGTTCATATATTGCATGATATTTAGTATTTAATAAAACTAAATGTCTCACCAATTTAATTCATTGATTATAAATATAGAAACATACAACTTAAGTAACTTCTCTAGAAATTGCAAATTATAACTCGTAACTCTGGATGGTATACATCTAAATTAAGCCAAAAAGAATGTTGGACATGATTTTGAGTTCGTGTTCAGTCATTTTATTCGTTCCAAAGATGTATTCTATTACGGCCCACTTGCAAGGTTCTCTAAACGTCATAAGAATTTTAACTTAATGTAATTACGATTATATGTTTTTAAATTTGATAGTTTTATTTTTTTTTACGTTATTTATGTTGTCTTTTTACATATCTATTACTAATATTGTTGTATTTAATGTACTTGTTTGAGCATCTAAACAGTTTTGTGTATGAAATACTTCATATATCTTTTTATATCTATGACTTTCTTAGAATGCCAATAATGTTACGTTCATCAAATTGCGTTTTAACAAACAAATCGGAATTTGAACTAGCTAAAATGAATGAATGTCCTTTGGATCCAGGCGGTTATTTTGTTGTTAAAGGACAAGAGAAGGTTATCTTAATCCAGGAACAGTTATCGCGGAATCGATTAATTGTTGAAGAAGCTAAATTTGGTGTTCAATGTCAGGTGACAAGTTCCACGCATGAGAAGAAAACAAGAACTACAGTTTTTGTTAAAGGAACTAAATATTTTATGGGTCATAACGTCTTTCAAGATGTAAGTGTATATAATGTGATGTATCTACTACTATTTAAATAGTTTGGCCTATAAGGTTTTTATTTATTTTACAATTCTTGAAACTCCGTTCAACACAAAATATTAAGACTATCTGGAATATTAAAAGAATAATATTTAGATTTTTATTTTAAATTTTCAAATTTATGCATCATTTATTAAATGCGGTTCTAATTTCTACTTGAAAATTTTGAGTTCAGATTCTTCCATCAACTTAATTTTATCTTAATATTAATCAACTTAATTTCAAGAACTTTTCCTTTTAGTCGATAGAAATATTGACATCTACTTCGAGTGTCTGCTTAAAATATCACGTGGACAAGTCTTAGAATTTGTTAATAGGTTCAGTAAAGTCGAATCTTTAATCAGTCGAACCGTGGAATTTGCGAATACGGTATCGTTACTGTGTTTCAGGGTTTATTATTGATACGCTGAAATGGTGTAGAAATTAAAATTGATTTTATATCTAATCGTTCTTAAGAGTACATACTGTTTTTAATTACTTTAAACAATAATGGATTTGGCATAATTCGTTTATCGTTTTAATTATTTGTTTAGCTAAAGATTTAATAGATATGAAATTTAACATCTTATAAAATTTTTATTAATTAATTTATTTGAATTTTAACTAATTAATTAATTATTTTCTCAATGTGTGAGTTTCGAAAGTTTTTAAAACAAAAAAGCAAATAAATCACTATATTAAAATAAGGAAAAACACATTTTTTTTCTGTGTTAGCCGATTCCGATATCCATAATTTTCAAAGCAATGGGCATAACAAGCGATCAGGAAATTTGTCAAATAGTTGGTATAAAAGACTTAAGAAAGTTAACGCCTACTTTAGAAGAATGCCACAATCTTTCAATATATACACAACAGGCTGCACTTAAGCATTTAGCAACAAAACTTGTTGTGAAAAGGTAATTGCTTAAGTGTCTTATGAAATATAATTTGTGTACTTATTTTGATGCATAACTTTGTATGCATAACTAAAATTGTTTTTAGATATGTGTCACAACGTGATAAGAATCGTCAACCACTGGATGAAGCACGAGATGTTCTAGCAACAATTGTACTAGCACATGTTCCTGTTTTAGAATATGATTTTAAAATGAAAGCATTTTATTTAGCATTAATGGTAAGTACATACGTAATGATTATTTTTTGATGTTCTAAGTAAAAATTTATGTTTAGCTAAAACGTGTAATCGAAGCACAGACGAATAAAAATCTTCTGGATGATCGTGATTATTATGGCAATAAACGTCTAGAATTGGCGGGTTCATTATTATCTTTGATGTTTGAAGATGTTTTCAAACGTTTCAATTTCGAATTGAAAGCCATTGCTGAAAAGACTATACCGAAGATCAGAGCTACACAATTCGATGTTGTAAAGTATATGCGTTCGGATTTGATTACTAATTGTTTGATTTTTGCTATTTCTACGGTAAGCATATTTTTATATTTTGATGTCTCCTGAATTACCCACAAAATTATATTTTAAGGGTAACTGGACAATTAAACGCTTTCGTATGGAACGTCAAGGTGTAACACAAGTCCTATCACGATTGAGTTACATATCTGCGTTGGGTATGATGACACGAGTTAATTCACAATTTGAAAAGACGCGTAAAGTATCGGGTCCCAGGTCTTTACAACCGAGTCAGTGGGGTATGTTATGTCCAAGTGACACACCTGAAGGAGAGGTACTTATTAAAAACAGAGATGTAAATTATTCATTTTCTATTTTTTTTTTTTTTTTTAGGCATGTGGATTAGTAAAAAACTTGGCTCTCATGACTCATATTACAACAGAAGGTGATGAACGTCCATTACTACGTTTAGCAAATAATACTGGAATGGTGGATATTAATACAGTTGGTGGTGAATTTGTTAACTCACCCGGGAATTATGTAGTCTTTCTTAACGGTAAAATTTGTTTTAAAAGTTTGATATATGATTGTGATATCTTTGTTTTGTTTACAGGTAATGTAATAGGTGCGATAAAAAACTATCGCCGGCTGATTTCTACATTTCGTTTAATGCGTCGTCATGGTTTCATATCGGGTTATGTTTCGATATATGCAAATAAGGAACATTCGTGTATTTATATAAGTTCTGATGGTGGCCGATTATGTCGTCCGTATATTATCGTTCATAAAGGGAGACCTCTTGTCACTGAGACGCATGTTAAGGAATTGGAGAAAGGCATTCGTAATTTTGAAGATTTTATACATGATGGTAACTAATTTTTAAACTAAAAATTATGAGTTATTGCACTGGTTGGCATTCATTTTGTTAAATGAAAAATGTCGCTGTTTCTAATCTAGATTCTGATAAATATATTCACAAATCATAATAAATCCAGTGCGTAGAGTGCGATAGATCTGAGTTTAATTGTGTCAAGCAATCTGTGTTAAATTATGTGTTAAAAATTATAGTAAATTTCTTATCGTTATATATCATTAAGTATTTAGTTTTATTAAAATACAATTAACAATATTAAAATAGCGAGAAATTGTAACAACCATCTAAATAGTGTTCGTTATTATATTTGTGTGAGTGTGTGTGTTGCGATCTTATTTTAAGACTAGTTTGCATATAAAATCGATTATGAAGACACATCATAGACTACTTCTATTTGTTGTGGTGCTTGTATAACATTCTTAGCGGTCAAGTTAACGGAAAATTGCGCCATTTGCGTTTTCAGTTCCATTGACATGGAGTGAACCGAATAGCACTGCACGAACTGTTATTTAATTATAACAGAAGTAGCTGGCCTGTTCCTGACACTGTGGATCTTATAGTTTCAATCCCATCTAATCAATATTGGAGTACACAATAATGGCTGGAATAACACAGAGACCCAGTTTTTGGCACTAATATCTCCAGAATGTTATACACTGTATCATACTGTACTTAATGATCAAATTCGAGGCCGGAATTTATCAAAGGTATAAGTCAGCCAAGGATTTAGTTCAGCCATACTTTCTTGGGTCACGTACATAATTTTGCTTAGTTAGAGCAAGTCCCAAAGTAACTTACCTTATAATTCTATCTATTATGAATCTATCTGAGTTATGAATCTATCTGAGTTATGAATCTATCTGAGTTATGAATCTATCTGAGTCTGATTCTAGCTGAGTTAAAGTAGAAAGTAGAAACGTAGAAATGCGATAAAAAGTTATCTTATTTACTTTTATTCTATATGCCAATAAAGATGTTTTCTTTAAACGTGTTTAATTTACTATTTAGACTTGATGAATTGATTTACCTACACCCCCTTAAAATGTTTGTTATTAAATTAATTCTTCTAGGTCTTATTGAATTTCTGGATGTCAACGAAGAAAATGATAGTTTAGTAGCGTGCTACGAACAAGATATATCAATATATACAACACATTTGGAGATTGCGCCATTTACTTTATTAGGCGTTTGCGCTGGCCTAATACCATATCCACATCATAATCAATCACCGCGCAATACATATCAGTGTGCTATGGGCAAACAAGCAATGGGTGAGTAGTACAATATTCTTGTTAAGGATTTCTCTATAATCAATTTGATATTATTTTTGACTCAATCGATGGGGAGCATACGTTGAATTCAGATTCAAATAAAGTG
The DNA here is from genome assembly GCA_009867245.2 of Adranes taylori. Lineage (NCBI taxonomy): Eukaryota > Metazoa > Arthropoda > Insecta > Coleoptera > Staphylinidae > Adranes > Adranes taylori. The sequence continues at coordinate 27,380 of WYDF02047704.1, read as the reverse complement.
TTTCAGTTAAAATGTAATATCTTAAAAATTTGCTCAAAAATTTTTATGTGAGCACTAATTCTGTTTTTATAAATTTATGATGATTCTTTTTCGAAATTACATGACTTCGCGCACTTTTTTGTCAATTGTTTTTTTTTATCACTATTTTATCGAGCTGTATTTACTCTAAATCATCAATGGCAATCAAAAAATTGCATTTGCTATAAACTGTTGTTCCTTAAATATTTTAAGCACGTGGTTTGATATTTAGCACTAATTATGTTGTCTTTGATTTCATTGAATCAATTGTCATATAACGGTTAGTAAACTTTTCTCTGAAAATGATTTCTAGAATAATTTCGATCTTCTCAAACAAAAACCGTTCTAAAAACTGCACCCTGAAAGATATTGACTTATGTTCGCCTGAGCTATCTTCACAGATCATTTGGCCAATTTTCTTGCGTCCTCCCAGACTCGTTCTTTTTTGAACCCTCTTCATCATAGTGTTTTTACACTCTCTTAGCTGGTGTAAAACACATCGACTATTTCGCTTAGTAAATTCGATAACCTCACTAATTTAAACCTGTCTACGAGTGCCGAAATCTGGTTTTGGAAACATTTGAATCCACAAAAGTAATATTTAAAATTTGAATCTGTGTCTGTAACATTTGATTGAATTGTGATATGAATCTAAATGTGTCCGAGTACAGCGGGTGAAGAACAACATTTTATCACTTTTGATAAATAAAATCGTTACTAATAGTATCCTAAGAATTTAGTATTATCCGTAAATATTGAATTAATTAAACAGATCTGCATTTTATTGATATTCTACACAATGTTCTTTCTACGTTCCTTTCAAATAGGTTACAATAACTAGTTATACAGTTCTATTACCTTTACATGTGATATAGTTGATGGAATTCAAATTAAATCCAAGTTGCATTAAGAAAGTATGTAACTTGGTCAAAGCACAGAAGAATACACATGAAAATATATAATTTACATGTGAAATAATATAATTTTTTAGAATTAAAATATTTACTTATAGGTACAATAGGTTATAACCAACGAAATCGTATGGATACTCTTCTTTATAATTTAGTCTATCCCCAAGCGCCGATAGTCAAAAGTAAAACAATCGAATTGACCAATTTTGATAAACTACCGGCTGGACAAAATGCAACAATAGCAGTAATGAGTTATAGTGGCTATGATATTGAAGATGCTCTTATTATAAATAAAGCATCTTTAGATCGTGGATTCGGACGTTGTTTGGTTTATAGGACGACGAAATGTCTCATGAAACGCTACGCGAACCAGACATTTGATCGAATACAAGGTAATATTTGAATAAGTATTATTTACATGTAACTTTAAGAATTAATGGAGATGTTTTTTTTTAAATAAAATATTTATCATATTCCACTACTTTCTTAAATAGGCGTATCTAAAAATGGTCTTTAAATATGAATTTTATCTAGTGGTAAAATCAATTTTCCTGGTTGGCAAAATAGAGGAAAAAGGCTCAGTGTTGCTCTAGTAAAGGAGCCCTGGATTCCTTTACTCCTTTCATTTTTTAAGGTTGCAAAATGACTAGAACGTTCTTGAGAATAAATAATCACTTAGTTTCCCATCGCTTTCATCATCCTGCGCTGGTAATAGATCAAGTAGTTCTTATTCGCTTTTAGGACGTACTTCTCAGACCAAGAACAAGAAGGCGATCTGTTGCATTGTAAACAACGTTGGTATCTACTCGATTCGTATATACCCATGTTGATCACAAGGGCAAAATTCCACTAATCGTTAAGTGGAAGATTCTGCACGGCTTGCATCTTTTTACGTAATAAAATACTTATATTATAAAAATCAACTCCAGAAATCAAATACATTGTGAGCTACAACTTCAGAATGATTTCTTTCCAATTTCATGAAAATTGAAAAGAAACCACTTTTAAATAAAGTGACCGACATATTATTATAGGTCCACTTATCGATACGCAAACAAGTAAACCGATATGGAAGCATGCTGTTCTGGATGCGGATGGTATTGTTTCCCCCGGTGAATTAGTTGAAAATCGACAAATTCTCGTGAATAAATCTGTACCTGTGATATCATCAGTTGTACCGGGTGGGTCAAATTCTACTGATGGTAGCAGTGGGCAATCTGGGAACAGTGGAGGATCAGGAGGTATTACATTTTTTTTTTTTTATTCTTTTACCGGTATATTTTTCACGGTTTAAATAAACTAAATAAATATTCATGTATAAATAATGTTTTCTTTCTAGGTAGTAGTTCTGCAGCTGGTACAAGCGGCACTCTTTCCGCATCAGGTAGCATGTCTACTAACGTCGAATACAAAGATACTCCAATAGGTTATAAAAATATTGAATCCAGTTACATAGAAAAGGTGTCTTTTAAATGAAACTATAGAGTGTAAAATTGTTACTAATAGAAAAAATAATGTTTAATTTAACAGGTTGTAGTAACGACCAATGAAGAAGATGCAGGATTAATTAAAGTATTATTAAGGCAGACAAGAAGACCAGAAATTGGTGACAAATTTAGTTCAAGGCATGGACAGAAGGGGGTTATAGGTAAATATTTATTGTATTATTTGAAAGTTAGGATTAATAAATACCGAAAATTTTCCAACTTTACTTTTCAACTTTTCCATTACTTTTGCTTGCCATTTAAAGAACTATTTTTTCCGGAATCAGACATTACTTAGTGATATATAAAATACCCATATCATTCGATATCTTAAAAAAATCCGTCAGTAGAATGAATACTCAACAAGCAATATTTAAAAACTCTGTGAATTGAATGAATAACATCAAAGGTCGTTAATCATATTTCTTGTCTTGGACTAGTTAACCTCAAACCAAATGTTTTACTGATTTATGCTGAGTTTATTTCACCGGAATTATTTAGCGGATACTAATTTCGTCTTCATCTGGATCTTTCCAGAGTTTTATTGTCTTTACTTCCAGAGTTTTATTGACTTTACTTCGTTTTTCACCTCACTAGATAACACCATATTAGAGGTGTTATCGTCTTTACTTGATTTGGAGAGTTTATTACGATGAGACCGAGTTTATTATGATTTTCTATTGGGTCTTGCTCAAATTTCATGCCAGACTTTAGAATTTTCTTTCGATTTCTAAGTCCCCTTTAGAACAAAAAATCTGGAGTTCTAAAACAACACCATTTCGGTAGTTGTAAACCAGTTTTAACACCGTTTCGGATCTAAGTGAAAATACAGCGAGGTATTTTAAATCGTGATTATGATAAATCGTTTCTAGTAATCTTATTGTATTTGTTCCTATCTTCATTAACGGATTTTCTAATTGTTTTGCACAATGCCGCATCTTCGGCTTTCTCTGTTTCTTTGTTTTTAAAGACGTTACGTTTCCATAGTTAACTCTTGTGCATAAGGCTTAATGTTTAGAATGTCATTTTCTCGGTTAATACAGACATGAGTGATTTTCTGATAGCCAAGTTATATGGACATCCTTTGGTACCCAGGAACCAACGCTGCTTGCAAGAAATTCATCCGTTTGATGAATTTTAGCTGTTTGGGTTGGCATCTGTTTGAAAGGCAAAGCAGAGTTTTTGGTTCTCCGAGACTATCATAGCTGCAGACTACGTGGTCCAAGTCATAAATAGTATTTTGCTAAATTTTCATGTTGCTTTATTCAAGAACCGTTTTTCTTTTGATAATAATGTTCGTTCTCCGCAACAAGTTTCTACGGATTTGAGCATATGACCTTTTTTCTGAATTGAATTCGAATGAAGGATGCCTTCCATAACTACATACCTCAATCACTAACAGTTCAAGCACTAATGAATCTTTAACCTCAATTATGGTAAGAAATTCTTTTATAAAAAGGATTTATTGATAAGCATACAAAGATGATCAACCTGTACAGAGGAGGCCATTCAGTTTATTGGATCTAAACTTTTCTATTATAAAGTTTCAAATGTTGTACTTTTTTTATGTTCCGCAAATGTGTTTGGTTTGCACAAAAAATCCAATTTACGGTGTCCCGATGTTTTAATTTTAGGCTTTATTTACAATATCAGCAACTTTTGGATAAACGAATAACGAATATAGCCAAGGAAGAAAATTTATCTTTTTCTCATCTTCAACTAATTTTCTTTTTAATACTTTTTCCCCGATTTGAACCTGATTTTCCCTGATTTGATTTTATTTTCTTAAACTTTGTTATTTATATGTTTTATTCATTGATACTAAAGGTTTGGTTGTGGAACAAGAAGATATGCCATTTAACGAATATGGAATTTGTCCTGATATTATTATGAATCCTCATGGTTATCCATCCCGTATGACGGTTGGAAAACTTATTGAATTGTTATCTGGAAAAGCAGGACTCGTTGAAGGTTAGTGCTATTTTGTAACGTCATTATCTTCTGCATCTGATATATTAAAAAAAAATAGAAGATGCTAGGTCACAGTATGAACATAGGTATCGACAAGATTTTTTTAAGATTAATAATAGTATTGTTCCGAAAATTCGATTTTAATCTGTAAAAAGGTAGGATTTTAATAACCCAAATAAGATCCCTAAATATTTTTCACAAATTAGAATAGAAATTTTAGACCACTGAAGCCTTTGTACCTTAAATTTTGTTAGTGACAGTTCTATTCGAAATGTGTAATTTATACCCCTTCTCTGTCCAGAGAAGGGGTATAAATGACACAACTTTTATACGCAATATTAGTTTTAAATCTGTTTTTAGGCAAATTTCATGACGGTTCATGTTTCGGTGGCTCCAAAGTTGCCGACGTAAGCGAAGAATTAGTTAAACATGGTTTTAATTATCAAGGTAAAGATTTCTTTACGTCAGGAATCACAGGAGAACCGCTTGAAGGTTACATCTATTCGGGACCGATTTACTATCAAAAATTAAAGCATATGGTACAAGATAAAATGCATGCGAGGTTCGTAACTTTTTATTTTGTTTACTTATTTATAGCCTTTCGACCATCTTAACTCTGGTATACTTTTTTTCTTTGCATTTCTTTATATTTTAAATTTTTTTCATTAATTTGTATTGAACATTTTCTTATCGCCTATTTTCATTAGGTGTCCTATGTTTTACAAAGAATTCTTTTGAAATGAGAGATGTGTGCTGAAACCAAAAGCCAGATTAATGTGAAATCAGTATATTTATTAAAAAGGGAATCCATTTTTTAAGTCGCTCATTATACATACTTCACCATTAATTATTTCACTTATAGGGAACGGAGGGTTTCTGTTACCACATTGATACACGGGTCTGCTAACCAAGATATTTGGTCTCTAAGTTTTCGATGCTTATTGCTGCCTCAGGCTTTGGAAGAACTCAATCGACTGGCAAGAAAAATTCTGAGCTTAGGAATATTTGGGGGCAAATATAATTATAAAAAAGAATAGAATGGTTGCTAGATTTGGATGTAGTATTGAAAAAAAGGAAACAGGTTTTGGATGGATGAATGTGAGAGAAAATGTAGATATATGTGAAGAATGTATAGCATAGAGTAGAGTGATGAAACTACAAAGAGAACAAATTTACAATTGGAGAGCCATGAATTGAGAGAACAAACTGCATGAGAAGTGTGTTGGATGCAGTAGAGATGAGAGAAGCATTTACTCCCTTTCAGCGGACTACATAGAATGACAGACTCTCCTAGTTTGATTTTCTAGAGATGGAAAATAACCTCAAAAATAACATTGATTCTGTTAGGAGAAATGTCGAACGCAATAAAAAGAAATGGAGCTGTTTGAATATCGCCGATTCTGGTTTTCGAACTTCCTTTTTGGCAGCATCGATATCTAACTTCATCATGTTCACTGCTTCACCACCATGGGCCTGCATATTTGTCGACAGTCCAAGAGATTCGGACCCCTTTCTTGCGGTCTTATATGATATTGACCCCACAGCCGCTAATTCGTGCTCGTGCACAACTTCATAAGAGGGTAATCAAGGTTGTTAATGCCCCTGTTAGCCATTCTTATTACCATACATTGACTCAATACTCAGAAGACCTCGGCCACCTTCATTTCGCGGAAGGTATATACGGATGTTATGATTGATATGCATCACTTTCCTTGAGATCGGTCAAGGAAGCTCGTCCTCCCGCTTTTTTATGATACCAAAACTATAAAATAGAATCGGAATAGCAAGCATTTATGTGGCGACAACTTTCTTAACTCCATTTAACTCGGAGTACCAAATTTTATTTATGCTGTTTTTGTATTAATTGATGAGAGTTTCTTTGATGTTGGCTGCATCATGTACATTACTTTCAATATACCAAGATACATGTATCTCTCATAAATCTTAAGGTGTGAGAAGGTTGATCCGTCAGCAAGCTGAATGTCTGCCCTTTTTACATCAGTTCTTCTGTTTCTGAGGTGGACCAATATGCAGTTATCTCATCCAAATGTCATACCAATGTTTTAGCGCCAATATATTATTCCCGTCAATTAATCATCAAAATAAAATGTTTATTTTAAAATAGACTGCAATATTTAAGTAAACTTTATTTCTATTACTAACGTTTTAATTTAAATGCTAAGGTGAACTCAATTTAATATGACAATATAAATAAGTACAAAACTATGTTTAAGGATGACAATGTTTAAGGAGTTTTTCGTGGTGTCTTTGTTTAAGATAATTCCTTTTCGCCGGGAAAGTATAGTTTGAAGTCATCCATATAAAACAGATGACTTACATTGTGTATCCGACTATCAGGTTTTCCACAGAGATACCCTTCAAGCGACGTAAAGCTATGGAAACATGTAATAGTGAAATGCAAAACAAAAAGGGGATGACGGATTAACCTTGTAATGCTTCTTTGGCAACGGACTGATTGCGTCACATCGGTTTTCTTGTCAGCTTCAATGACAATGCGAATTGATCATTTCGACATGAGTTTTTGCGTGCAATTCACCAACTTCTTGATGGATTTTTAAGCTATCCAGTAGTTTGATAACCAAAGTATTTCGAGTAGTGTCGAATGCTTTCATGTAATCGACCCAGGCCAGACACGTTGCGCTTGTATTATCTTGCGTCTTGAATGTCGCAACGATCAATTAATAGATATTCTTTGCAACCAGGCAAGCCTTTCTTAGATCCACGTTGTTCGTAGATACATTCCGAGCGGGATGTATGGGTTATATGTCATATTCTCTTATTTAAGATGCTAGTAAATATTAGATAACAAGTGCGGGGCCTATAATTTTTTGGATCAGATGATGGTCCTTTTTATTATTTTTATTATTATCATTTTCCTTTCAAATTTTATTTGTTTTGTTTTTTTTTATTCGCTTTTGGTTAATTTTTTGATTATTCTAATTAAATTTAAGTTGCAGGACAATAGAATTTTTCCTTCATGTTGTGACCTGGTTGAGATGGGGGGGGGATTTATAGTTCTTTTATATTTTATTTTTAAATTAATTGGTTTACGATTTATGTCATTTTTCGTTACATATGGAATTGTTTTACTGTGTTGCAAATGCCAAAAAATGTAGCTTATATATAGAAGACTTTCTGCTTTTTACTACTTCTATGTGGCTCATTATAATTGTATTTCTAGTAAAAACTAAATTTTTAACTCTTTCTTCTTCTCTAATGATGAGGATTTTTTTACCGAAACACGTCACCTTGACTCGAATTAATTTTAAAATTTCGAGTAGGTGTATTATTATAATTTCCTTTTGAAAAGCTAAAATATTTATTATATAAAAACGTATTCTAAATAAACAGTTAACATATATTGGTTTGTTTTACAGGGCTCGTGGGCCTAGAGCAGTACTGACACGTCAACCAACCGAAGGTAGAAGTAGAGATGGTGGTTTACGATTGGGTGAAATGGAAAGAGATTGTCTTATAGGTTATGGGGCCAGGTATTTTTAAATATTTTTACAGAAACAAGTAACTATAGAACATATCCCATTTGGGCATAACTAGTGTAAATAATCGTACTAATTGAGATAAAAATGTGTTATTAACAATAAAATTTACCAACGGACATAATCTCTTAATGTTTCAGCATGATGTTAGTTGAACGTTTAATGGTGTCGAGTGATCAATGTGAAGTGGATGTATGCAATACATGTGGCCGTCTGGGTTATTGTGGATGGTGTAATAGCTGTAAATGCTCGGCCAAGGTATCAAAAATTACGATGCCCTACGCATGCAAGCTCTTACTCACTGAATTACAAGCAATGAATGTTACTGCAAGATTAACATTGACTCATTATTGTCAATGAGTTGCTCCAGATTCTATAATATAGTACTGATTACATATAAGTACTGATACAGTACATAGTACTGATTATTAATAAATTAAATATTTCAAAACAGGATGAAGCACGTAACTTTTTAATAGTTAATAAAAACATTGTATATATTGTGTTTATATGTTCAGTTATATAAGTTTTTATGATCGAATAAATGTTTGTATATTATTTTATTTCAGTTAAAATAATTTCTGGCTAACAGGAGTACAATGTCGCGAACTTTTAAAGATGACATCAATGGCTCGTAATATTTGACACAATGTTGTCAAAATAAGTACGAATTGTGTTCTTATTAATAGTTTATTTGCGGTTTAGTCAATATAATAAAATAAAATAGTGCTGAGAACTTTTTGGAAGTATAGAAAACATTTATGCACCTACCATGCTAATTCATCTATTCATTGCATAGGGAACCCAATTACAGGCGTATTTCTCTTTACGTGTCCCCAAACTTCTATTCCATAGAACATTTATGATTCAGAATGAGTGATTTGTACCGATAACAGTTATATCAAAGTACTTCGGATTAACAAATAAAAGAAAACAAAGAATTTACTTTCATTAATTACACTATATTGAATTTGGTGTCATTAAAATTTACATAATTGTTACTGTTAATATTTTGATTTGTTTATAAATATGTACAAAAGCAAGCCGTGATATTTAATATAATATATTTACATTCAAATCTATATATTCGCCTATAGCGCAAGTTTAAGCTGAAGTTTGTTCAACTTCAAAATATTTTGATTAATCATAACCATTGTTGAAAGGATCAAAATAAACGCAAGTTGGAAAAATAGTCTATCTCGCTATGTTAGGGATATGCAGAAAAGATATATCCAGAGCTTTGTCAAAATATATTAAAACGATGTTCTGAATTTTAAATGTTGACATGTCACCCAAGAGAATCTATGATTAACTGTCATAATACACAAAGATTTTAACCAGAAAGTAATAAAATAAAAGTAATTATATTTTACTGAAATTAAAAACAACACAAAAAATATTTATAATCTTAAATTATAAAAAAAATATTTAACATGGTTATCAAAGTTATAACAAAGAAAATTCAAATTATTATAAATCTATCATTTTTCCTATTCAAAATAGCACCCCATCTAAAAAGCTGAATTAAAATCTGCAACAGTAGGACTATTAAAGTCTAGGTCAATGTTCACTATTAATATAATTAGTCGCTATATCCTTGCACTAAGCGCAAACCGTAAACTCTCCCTATCGTTTCCGGTAATTGGTCTGTTGTTTACTATACTTATCGGGCTTCGTTTAGAAGCCAGCGTATGAGGTAAATCAAGTAGACAAAGATAATTTAGAAAATACACTCAAAAGTTATGAAAAAATATTCTTTTATATACCAGTATTGATTGTGAATTAAATAAAAACTGCAATAAGCCCTCCACTACAGTGCACAACAACTGTTTCACCTGCTCAGCACATAACAAAAGTCAGTATTTTGTGACTATTTATTACAATTTACGAAAAAAAATTACATTTTAGAGCCTCTAATTTTGATCATTTCATATTTGAAACACATTCATCATTTTAAATTCTTACAGTTGTCTCAAATATATATTTATTTAAAAGTTAAGTTTCTAAAATCTATTTAACTTTATCTTGATAGTTTTTGTTTAAATCTATGCAATTGTTTGCGGTAAACATTTATGCTATTCTTTTACATCAAATAAAACGTAGCAAAAATATCTTTTTTACACGATTTCAAGTTATTAATTATTTAATGGATCTGAATTAGTTTCTCAATCATCATGAAATCAATGTAATTTTTGTGTTTTACTTCAAACTAGATCTCTTCGTCAAAATAGACCTATGAAAAATAACCCAAAAGCGTGCTGACTGATATATTTATTGTTCCGCCATTTATACAATAAAAATAAAAAATACTTGCAGAGTCCTGCTACAGAACGATGTTTTAACAAGCAATATTAGATTTATGTGAATCAATCTATGTATAAAAATATTTTATTTAATAACATTGTACAAAATCTACTGTATATTTTTTATTTTTATTAAATCTAAAAGATAGCTATCTAATAATAAACAAACATTGTATATTTTATAATCCATTATCAGAAATAAATGTTACAACTTAAAAAAATATTTAAACCTAATTTGTTGAAAAAAAAAATTACGTATATAACGAAAGCCAATATTTAAAAACATTAATAATAAGCTCCTGTTACGCCTTTATTAAATTCAAATTTTAGAATGTAAGGATTTAAAACGTTTATTGACAGAGATAGAGTATTTTAATCAATTTTTCCAGTACCTATTTGCTATTCCAAACATTTCTTATGGAACCCAGCGTATCCCTCTGAGCGTTACTACTTCTGATTGGTTTAAAGAATTTATTCTGTGCTTTAATGGATTTACGTCATATTTACCTCAGCAATAAGCTTGGAATAATAAGGCACTAACGTTGTTTTTGTTTCAATCTAATAGTCGTTTCAGTTTTTTACTCACAAAGTTCTTAGTTCAGGAGTACCCCAGGAAGCTACTATTCACCTTAACGTTTTAATTTCTTTGAGACCACTGTAAACAGTTTATTGAAGAACAGATTAGTATCTAAAACGATAAGACAATTTTAGACATTTAAAATGAGTGAATCGAATGTTTGTAAGACACTATAATGTTTGAAGACTTCAAACAAATATCAAAACTAGGACCTACAAAAAGTCCGGCACTTCACTAAAACGTTAGAACATTGATCACACAACTAAGTCGAACACAAAAACATGGCATCCAAAAGCTCTGTCACTTAGAAAGATTAAAGAAATTGTTCTAATAACGTTAAAGATTAACAGTCAATGTTGATTTGTAATATCGCCGAAATCCGTTGAATATCAAAAGGTATGCAACGAAACAAATAAACCAATAACTATGGTGTATAAAAAGGTAAAGTATTTTATTTAAAATTTAGACTGCTCGTTAAAATTCTAATTTATATTTTCATCTATCTAAACAAAAACAAAGTTCCTGTTAAAGATCGTCATAAAATATTGGCTTTCATAAAGTTTAGTAACCATCTATCACAGAATTTAGTACATTCATCTAATTAAGGCTTGCACTATCTGGTCCTATAAAATGAATTCTAACCAATAAAAAAATTAATTCCAGACAAAAATATCTATGAAATTGAGGTACATTCTAAGGCCACGGGTAATTAATTAATTAAATGCTATTCTAAATTTCAGGCCATAATACTTCAATTTCGCATACAATTAATTATTTTTTTTTATGTAAAATTAAATTCATTTATTTTGCCTTCTTATCATATTTAATTTTTATGTTCTACATATATTTAAGGTATCTTTGATAATTATTAAAATAAAAAATAAATTAAAGCATTTTTGTGGAGACAAAATTGTTATTTTTTTTTTCACCTACAAAATACAGATCAAAGATTTATTTTGAAATTCTAATATAACAATTTTAAAATGGCTATTAATAGTAGATATTTAATTAGAAAGGTAAGTTTTGTTCTAATCACTTTTGCAGAGTACCAAAAGAAAAACAAATACGAATAAAACTGAATTTCATTTATAAAAAGTTACATTATTTCCATGATTTAATAAATATTTACACCTTCTTTTAAATTTAATTTGTAATGAATGACAAATAATTCAAAACATTATCTTAGAGCCAAAACGTTTGAAAAAGAGTTGAAGCAAATAATTTATTAAATTATATCGAATATGATTAATAGATTTATTTATACTCTCTCCATTTCGTAATTTTCTATAGAATTAAATAATAATATTTCACATAATATAAATATATACAACTTATAATTAAGTCATGTAAATATCACCTATGTAAAGGTCAATGGATTTTAATTCCTTTGGGTATGTTCGAATTATACGTGTTTCATAAAAATGGATTGTTCGAATGGCCGTTAACAGTTCCAACCTGGAATAAAATCAAACAAATCTGTTAAATCTATTTTTTCTCCTTCATATGCCATATAATACGAAAAGTACATTCAAGTATTTGAAAGGATTCATAAAAAAATTGTGGACGTTAGGTTGAAGGGCCAAATTCAAGAATTCCAAATGAGCGTCGGGCTGCAAGTAAAATTCTATTTTTTAGATATACTCTATGTATCAACAAAAATAAATATTACAAAAAAATTAAAACAATTTAATGGGAAGAATGAAACTGACACATGTTTCAACAGTTTTTAAATTGATGTCTTAATTTTGTAGTTGAGATTCTTACCACTGCTTGTAAAAGGTCATCGGCGTATGCGGACCGTAGTTTGCCCGTGCCTGTGTAAGATGATATGTATATTTTGGTATTGTAATATTTTATGGGCGGTGTTATTTTATTATTAGTGCACGTATATATTTTGTATATGTATTTGTAATTCAAACCGTTTAAATAAATAAATACGCTAGTTTTCTTATATTAATATTTCTGTAAAAATAAGATATTTTTCAGAGCAAACTGTATATATTTTTACAACTTTAAATGACCAGAGTGTTAGTGGCATTATTACAGATGCTCAATTCAAAGTTTCAATTATTGATATACAAAGAAAAGAAGATTATTGTTCGTTTCCACTTACACTACAAAAGCATTATTTTTTATAAAAATTCGCGGACGTGATCACCCCATCTTTCATATAAAACTAACGTAACCTATAAATCGCCTACCCCTAGTCACCGTATTTGCCTATTGACTCACTTTCTGTCCATATTTTATTACGACGCGGACAGCTCCGCTGAACTTTTTGCCGCGGCATCTGGCCGCTCATGATTTACTTTTGGAAACATAACATGACAGACAATCTGGCATGTTTCGTATGCCAGGCTAAATTAAACAATTTAATTTGCCTAGCACGAATTGGGCAAACCATAAATCCGCTGGTTCAGAAGCTGCTTTAAATTTTTTTATTGCTTAAAATCCGTTTAATATATTCAATTGTTCATAATATCAAAACTCCTACACTCTTACACTTGTTCCGCAAGATTCATTTTTTCAACTTTCTTAAAAACCGAGATATTTAAAGTAGTTAAAATTCCCGAACCAAAAAATCGAATCCCGAGCCAAAAATTTCACAACCCTGAACCAAAAACTTGTATCCTGAAGTAAAAACTCAAACCAAAAACACTCGTATTCGAATGCAATAAATCTAATCTCGGCACTCTAATCAAATCTCGAGCCACCATTTTACTATATAAGCACCCTTGTAGTCGAGTGCAACGTTGTGTGAAAATTTCTGAAAATTTTCACACAAATTTCAAAAAAATTGTATGGCCCTGGTATATTTTTTGGATAATACATTTTTTATATCGCTTACCGTAGTAACCAATGAATAATTTTTAAAGTTATTAGGGCCTATATATTTGGAACTAAAGAGTTAGACCCATCATGAACGGTATCATTTAGAATTAAAAGGGCTACCAAAATGTAAAAAATATATACAGGGTGTTACTAAAGTTTTTGAAATTTTTTATTACTCAAAATTGGTTAAGTATATTGTTTTTCATACTGTCAAAATTGAGGTCACTTAGATTTACATACGGTTCCCAACTTTCATTTTTCCAACTTAATCGCTAAGTATTAAAGGAAGTTTCAACCCAAAAAATTTAATCAAAACCCTTCGCCTAGTTTCTGAGAAAATGGGCCGCAAAACAAAAAACACCATCTATACATGTTAAATTGAGATTTTAGAAAAACATGTTCAAATAAAATCGAAGGGCCTTTATGTAGCCTATACAATAAAGTTTATTAGAATGTCGTCTTTTATTGTTCCTAAGATATTTCAAAAAGTTTGTTAAACTTCAAACGTGGCAACAGCGCTTCCTATAAAACTTGGTAACACGGGACTTTTTTATTCGACGCATAATACAAGGTACTAAATGTTTGCAAAATTTCAGCCTCCTAGTTTGAATATGAAATTTCTGAACAAAAAAAAATTGTTCTTGTCCGTCATATTGGATTTATTAAAAAAATGTTCTGAGGATTCATCGTGTGTACGTAAATTTCATCCAAATCGGTCCATTAGGGTAGGAGTTATTCTGGAACATAAATCCATACAGTCATTGAAAAATCCTCTATTCTTTTAAATTCTTCACAGATTTTTTAAAAATTATATTGCGAAAAATTGTTTCTTATGAAACCCCCTCTTCGACTTACGAATGAACGGTTTACAGTGATTTGAATACAAGAGACGTACTAAGGTGAAATAGAAAAAATCTGAAAACATGATAAATATACACATCTACAACTATCTTCCAGGCAAATAAAATAAGCACTTCATACCACTTCCATATTAATCTACCTTAAATGGATTAGGTGCCCAAGCCTGTGCCGGAGTATGCATCATTTGAAATCCGTTCTGTTGATATCCAACTGCATTATTAGTACCATTGTTGATATTATTAGTGTTACTACTATTACTAAAGACATGTCCAACAAAACCATTCATGTCCTGCTGAGATGAAATAACGCCACTTTTGAATGGGTTGCCAATTGTACTGCCATTCTGAATAAAACGATTCGCCCAACCATTTGCAATCGTCGGACCCGTACTAAATGGATTCGGGCTGGTTGATAAATTGCGCTGTTGTTGATCTTGAAGTGGAGAGGAGAAATTAGCAAAACTACCTAAAAGAAATATTTTTAATATATAAAATTACATGACAAAACAGAACGATTTGCGTTGGAGTTAAGTTCATTAAGGTGATTTTTTTCACGCACATATCTCATGAGACCGCGAAACAAAGAAAAGTACTTGTAGTAATATTTTCTTGTACTAAAAGTAATATTTTTCAAGTTTGCACTGATTTTAAGTTCGCAATAGGTTATCCCTAGGGAACAAGCTACTGTTAGATAAAATTGTACTAAGGAATACCATATTCCAACTAGTATAGAAATTATTTACCTTGTTGTCCATTTGTAGGCGACCCATATGCAGTCGACGGTGAACTATATAAACTTGATGTAGATCCACCAACTGATGAAGATGACCAATCCAAACCACCATTTTGTATCACGTGTTGCTGTTGCCCATTTCCTCCAATATTATGCATTTGATCGTTACTGAAGTAACCGTTATTCCTATTAGTATCATTGTTCGTTGGTTCATTGAAAGCACTTTGTCGTAATTCATTGTCCAGATCTTTGAGCGCAGCATAACGGTCTTCCGATGGAGCTGTTGTCTGATTCGTAAAAATCGCGATACCGTTAGGTGTTGACGGTGTATCGAATGTGGTTGGAAATCTTATTGTTTTTTGTTGAAATTGTATCTTTTGTGGTGTTTGTTGGACGGATGTAGTTTGTGCAGCTTTAATATAATAGAAATGTATCTCATAGTTATGAAATATATTGAATTACCCCATACAATAATTAAATCAAATACAGCAAGCAGAGTTTTTGAAAATCGATCACAATACCAAAGAATCTACTTAACAAGCAGAGAAACATCTTATTCCACTATCTACATCAACTATATGAAAAAAACTAAATATTTGGAAACCAATGTCATGAACATTAGGATAATATGAAGGTCAGACAGAGAATGTCGGGAAAGGGAATTACAAAAATATATTTTTATGTAAATTATAAACCAAACATTACAGTAATTCAGAATCAGCTTCATATATTACTGGATCCGATGAGATTTTATTATTGAATAAAAGTCCCTTATTTAAGTGAAAAACATAAAAGAGTTACTACAAAACAATTAAATGTATATTAAACAATTAGCATGTAAGGTGAATAATAAAATTACCTGATTAGAAAATCTTTTGAAATTTAGGTGTGTTGATTATTTCGAAAACTGCATATTGACGTTTAGGAATATCAAATTGACTTAAAAATAACAGGTAAGCGTAGATGCGTTTCTGGGATAGGTGTAATAGCCCACTTCAATGCCCTCTGCTTTCATATATCATCATTGCATTAGTTTATGAGACTAGCGCTTAACTACGTAAATAATATTGTTAACCACCTGGCTTAGTAAATCAATTTGTTGTTCGTTTTATTTGACTTATCCATGCGCATAGTTGCGTGCCTATATTGTTACTGCAGTTCTTATGAAATTAAATGCAGTTTTTAAACAACCAACAGTGAGGTAATCTAATTAGACGGTTACTCATCCAAACAATTAGGAATATTGTATGATTAGCCGCCTTAATTTCATTATCTTGCCGTTGGTACTGCATTCAATTTCATAAGATCTGTAACAATATCGACATAACTATATGCATGCAAAAGCCAAAAAAAAACGAATAACAAATTGATTTACTAAGCCAGCGAAGGTCACATAGTTAAGCGCTAATCTCATGAACTAATGCAATGATGCTATGTGAAAGCAGAGGGCAATTAAGGCGGCTACTCCACCTCTGCCGGAAAGCTATCTGTTCTTACTTTTTTTAAAGTCAATTTAATATTCCTGAACGTCAATATGCAGTTTTCGAAATAATTAACACACCTAATTTTCAACAAAAGTTATATACGTCTCAAGTAATACTATCTATATATTCTTAGAAAGAAAATAATATTGTTAACTATCTTTGTTGAGAATGACAATTTGGTCATATAAAATTTTTGAGGTTCATTAGTTTTAATTTTTTTTAATAAATTAATCCAAAAACAAATGTGTGACTAAGTTTTCTCCAAAACGAAGTAAATTTTCTTATAACTTCTATTTTTCAGTAAATAAGGGAGTTTTTACTCCAAAATCTGAATAGTGAAAGAAACAGTCATCGATTAGAATTCCTAATCATTTGCAAAGCAATGATATTTGTTTAACTGATTCCGTCGATTTGGACTTCGTAGTAATTGTTTATAGTTTGTGTTTCAAACATTTGGCGGTAATAAATAACACTAAACCCCGCCCCATGATGATCCATGTAGCATTCTTAGCTGGCAGGTACCATTAAAACAACGCCAACAACATGGTAAATGAAAGATTAGTTTAATCAGGCTATGACCTATTATTTTGTTTTTAGATATTTACGCCTTAAACCTCTTATTAATTTGATTAATAGCTTTAGCCATATTTTGTGGTTCCAGCATCTTATTAATTTTCATAAGAAATTCTATTAACTGGTGCTATTTTTGACTTAGATTTCTTCCAGTTTTAAAATTAGTATATTAACCCTTATACCCTTATACATTAACCCGTATATTAACCCTGTACTGCAGGTTCGTACAGTACAAAAGAACAAAAACGAGAAAAAGATTATATAAAAAATATAAGGTAATTACATCTACTTCGCTAAAGCGAATCAACTCGGATAACAATAAAACACTTAAAAAAGATCTCAAATATGTTGAAAAATAAACTTTTAATGAAAATTTATGGCAAATTCTAGATGACACAAAAAGGTAACTCAGCATAAATATTTTCTTGTTTCTGTACGAACCCTTTTATTGACATCTTTCTTGAGTAGAACACTGATACGTGGGAATTTCTTTCTTAGCTGTTGGTTGCATAGTGGATCGAAAATGTCTTGCAGATAATTTTAATGGTGTTGGGACATTTACGGGCCAGCTACGTCTTCAAATGCTTATAGTTTTATACTTTTCATTTGAGAGTTCAATTACTTTGAGACGCAAATGAAGTGAATCCATATATCAGCCAGATTTTTTGTAATAAAATAGCGAACGGTTTGACCATATCTTTTATAATGCTTTCTATCTCTTTCTTGAAATACGAGATAAGAAGCCAGGTAATCAATGGGATCAACACCATCCATGGAATGGAAATCTAACACAAGTTGCTTCATTGTTTCTCTATATCTATTAGTGATGTAGTGTGAAGGGTACGAATAAGAGAGATATCTTTCTCATCTTTCCATTTCATTAGACCCACGCTCCTCTCTGAAAATCAATTATTTCTCCAATTTTCAACTAGTTATTCATCAACATTTTTACTGGACATTTCTCTGCGTGTAATGTTTCATACACATCAGTCTTATTTTGTAACAATATATTAGTTAGTTCAGGATATATCAATTCTTGATTTACATAATAACTTCGTTTTTATGTCGAATCTGCTTCTTTGGAATTGAATGTATTGCACCCATCCCAGAAGACGTAATAAACTTTCGTTTGTTCAAAAGCGAATGGTCAAGGATTTTGTAGTAGTCGAAATCTTTGTGCAGCTAAAGCAAGAGTGCTATCATCGATACTTTTATCCTCTGAAATAGTCTCAACCTCTGACTCACTCCCGCCGTGTTTTAAAGCTTTATCTTCTGAACTAAATAACAAGTCATATGCACTTCTGTAATAAATAAATATAAAATATAAATGAGTTCTATATTGAACAAATGCGCGATGCAAAACAAAGAAATGACATTCGCATCATCAAACAACGATTCATCAAGTAATAGTGATTCATCAAGTCATTGGCAACTTTTCAAGGATGGGAGAAGAGAAAATGAGGACAACATTCTCTAACGTGTATATACGATTGTAATTATATAAAATCCTAAAATTGCAAGTCCCATGAGCAAAGTGCGCTCTAAGCTGCGCGTGTGCGGGGTCACGCACAGACATTTTAGAATTTTGTTACACATTACACACACAACTGCGCACTTATGACACTGTTTACGACGCAACAAAGAAAGAATCAGATGGAACATTGCCACAACTTAGGCGTGCGGAAAACTCGTATTCATAAACTCAAGATAACTTGTAAGAGTGCATTAAGAAGTTAATAAACATAGGAATGCAATTTTATTGCTACTACTTTTCTTTACTTTTTGAGGTGCACCTCCCTATCGTTTCTCCCCAAGATGATTTGGAACCGTGGTGCACTTTTTTGTAGGGGCCACTCATTATTATTAAGTCCACGTCACTAATGGTTAATGCAATGCCCACCTAACTAGAGTTAAAAACTTCCAAGCAAATGGTAGCGGGGACCAATTGGATCCTT
This sequence comes from Adranes taylori, assembly GCA_009867245.2. Classification (NCBI taxonomy): domain Eukaryota; kingdom Metazoa; phylum Arthropoda; class Insecta; order Coleoptera; family Staphylinidae; genus Adranes; species Adranes taylori. Next base: position 8,161 of record WYDF02047704.1, on the reverse strand, counting down.
AGAAATTGACGTTTTCATCTGGGGTTTATTTTATACTGCTGCTTTTGGAAGTTGACCAGTTAGATGTTCTATAATGTAAAATTTTGTTTGTGAGATATATTGTATATATTATAACAACGTATATATATATATATATATATGCAGTAAATTTTGTAAAAAAAAATGTTGCTAGATTCCCGACATCCCAACTGCCTAACGTAAAGCATGATACTGCAACAGATGCTACTACAAAACTATGTTTAGCCACAAAAGTTATTCTCTATCCATCTACATTTTAATCTACTTGTTATCACAAAACCTTTATTTTTATGTGAAGTTGGAAAGTTAGTAACAAGAAAAAAATTACCAGTTGCAGCAATCTAAAAAATTTTTCTAGCAGTTAATTAAACACAAAAGACTTTGTTGCAGGTACAAATGAAGCCTGTAGAAAAATAAAAAACACAATGAAACTGATAAACAATAACACAAGAACAAAACTGCTCGTGAATAATCGCATGTCACTTAATTAGTTTTAATTTGTGAAGAAAATAATAAATAAAAAAATCTATCAGCATTAACTAGCAATATAACCCAAGCAAATTGATGGTTAAATGAAGCCACTAGAAAGAAAAACAAAAAAGAAAAGTCGATAATAAATATACACACGGAAGAAACACGATGTCCGTTGTTCCTTGCTGAAAACCGTGTGCGGTGTTAGATCGACGCTATTACAGTTCTTAATCACGTAATCGCTAAAGAAATCTTCATCATCATTGTTGTTAGGTTTTCTATAATTCGAAGGATTAATTTTTGGAAATAAAGGCACTTGATTATAAGTCGGACCATTCGATGTGAACTCGACATTGAAAATGCTGAATTCTTTATCATTACTGTTGTAGTAGTTGCTATAATTCCCAATAGGTGGAACCGACGTGCGAACGATAATTGGCGATTGATTTACTGTTACAACGAATATATTGTGAATTGTTTATATGAAGATATATAAATTTTTAAGGAATAACTTAACTGCAGTCTGGCATAAACCGTAGTTTTATTGAGATTGTTAACTTATAATTAATTAATTACCTGATCCATTATAAACTGAATTGTTCTCAAAATCGGCAAAAGACGCTTGGCCAGTTGGCATTCCATTACTGCTGCTCGCATTGTTCTTATTGTTCATAATATGCGTGCTACTAACTTTACTACTAATTTTTGTACTATTATTACTATTAACTAAATTATTATTGTTGCTTTGGTTTGATGTGGCATTAAATATATCCGCATGAGCGAAATCTGCGATGAATTCTATTTTGCTTGAACCATTTGTCTAAAAATTTGAAACGTAGTTGGTTGTAATTTGAAATATAATGGAAAATTATTTAATAAAATATTAATGTTATGAAAAACATGTAAAAAAATTATCAATAATATTTAAAGCAACAAAACATGTTCAACATCCCCGTATATAATAAAATAACAATCCGATAAAGAATCATAAGAATCGATAAAGAATAAAGAATCCGAAAACTATCGTCACTGACTGAAGAATTTATTAAGTTTTTCATAACTCAGGAACACGTTTTGCCTGATGAGTACAAATCAAATACAGTAGATACTCAATTTTATCCGAGTCCCGGTCAACCGGGTCTCAAGGTTAATTGAGCTAGTCATCGGAAGATAAAAATAAAAATGAAACTTAATAGCGGATCAATTACGCGATGTTTATTCGTTTTACAAGCAATGTCAAGCTTTAGATGACTATAATACTGGCTGTTGCAATGTCAAACAATCCCCCCCACATCCCCACCCCCAACTCTCCTATATACTTACATATGTTCCGAAATATGTAATCGGGCTCGACGTCCGGAGATACTGTATAGTCCGGAGATACTGAATAGTGCTGTACTTCGGGTCACTCGTAACTCATCGTCTTGCCACTGTCATTTCAGTTGGTTCTGCGCTCGTGTTAAACGTGGTTGTGTTATTCTGTTGTCTTTTGTGTTACGCTCTCCTTGTCTGGCCTGCTAACTTTAGTGCCTCTATTTAGAATAGTTGGCAGCACGCTTGTATGCTTATTTTTATTGTTATTATTGGCCATTTCTCTTTTTGTTCATCTCCCTCCACATGCAGTTAAGATACGGGACATCTGCCATTCTTTCCCTTTTCGCCCTTCTCGCTCTGTCGCCATTTCCGTTATTTTCCGTATTCTTGGAATTATTCTTGTTGCAATGTTTTTGCTTGTGCCCTAGCTCTTTGGACTTTAGGCACTTGTCAGAGAAAATCCATTTCCTAAGCCTTATTGATGTCTGTGTTCCGATATGTGCGGGAAACGGAAGAGAGTTGTAGTTTCTCTTGAAACGAAATTGAATGCAATAAAAGGGTTGGACAATGGCGAGTCTATTAAAAAGGTGGCTACCAATTTGGGAGATTGGAAAGTGACTGTTGGGGATTGGCGACGTAACCGGAAAGAAATTGTAAACTTCGTAAACCAAAGTGTGAGTGGAGGCAGTGGTTTAAGTCAAAAGACTTTGAAGAAGGGCGACTACTAGCAGACGTCTGAAGCTTTTCTTCTGTGGTTTTCATAGCTTTGAGGAATGGGCAGTCCTGTGAGTGGGCCAATGCTTCAAGCTAAGGCGCTTGAGTTCCAGAAGAAGTTTAAAGACGGCGAGGAAACATTCACTGCAAGCGATGGATGGCTGAACAGGTGGAAGAAGAAATATAGCATAAGACATCTGAGCATTAGTAGGGAAAAACTGTCAAGTTGATTCTTTTGAAATTTCGGAATTTCAGTCTAAAATGGAAGAAATCCTTTTCAAGGAAGGATTGAGCTCAGATCAGATTTACAACTCAGACGAAACTCGTCTTTCTAATGCTACCTCCAAAAACCTTAGCAGTAAAATCCGAAAAAACTGCTGCTGGATTTGTTGACAATCAAATCAATAACAAGGATATTCATGATTGGTGCAATGAAGATATCGAGATGAAGATTACTGATGAGGACCTTATCGATATGGGTGACAGTGCTAAAGACAGTGAAAAAGACGACGATACGGACGAGATAACTTCAAAAATATCACATTAAGATGGGCTGAAATTGATCGAAGCTGCTCTCGTTTACGTAGAGCAACAAGAAGAGTGTACACCATATGACATACTCTATCTTCAGCGTTGGCGTAACATTGCATCGTCTAAGAGAGGTTAACTCGTTTAGGAAATAATTTCATGTTTCTTCTTGTTACAGGTCTGTAATTATGTTTATTTTATGTATTTTCATACAATAAAGCAATTTTGTACATTTTCACGAGTTTTTACTTAATCTCCGGATTATCCGAGTTTTTTCGTATCCGAGGTGGTCACGGTCCCAATTACCTCGGATAATCGCGAGTCTACCGTATAAAACTATACACAGTAAAAAGGATTAAAAGAATATCTTTTTCCAGCAATTATAGCAGAGTATCCGTATTCTATGGAGCTTATCATAAACAACAGTAAGAGGCCTCCGTGAAGATAGGTTTGAGTAATACTCTTAGAAATACCCTTCAACACATTTTCCACTTTCACAGACTTGGGTCGGGTCTACTTTCACCACTCATGTTGGGTATCATTTTAAAGAGAATGAAGAAACCTAGGTATTGATAGATTTCTTCATTCTCTTCCAAAATGATACCCAACATGAGTGGTGAAAGTAAACCAAAGCATGTGAAAGTATACCCAAGAAATTTGTTTCTTAAGCACAAAAATAAAAGAAACTAATTAAAGCAACCTACCTCATGCTTTCTTTCACTTATTTCTTGTTTAGTAAAACCATTCGTTAATGATTGCGATTCTTGTTGTTTATTTAAACCATTGCGTAATGCTACGTTAGGATCTAAATAATACCTAAAACATAAGAATACAAGTATTGCTATATTTCCTGTTCAAATTCTTAATCTATTTTGAAATCATTTGTCATTGCACATCTTATATTCACCTCTTTCTTTCATATTTATCAATCATTAGCGCATGTACGGTGTGTTCCTCGTTGGCAATATCAGCACCAATTCCACCAGTCAGAGGCGCCGGTCGACTCAATCCGTTCGCATGATCAAAAAGGCCTAACCATACCGCTCGACAATAATCGTTGCCTTTTGTGCGCACTGATTGAATCTCTTCCGGTGTGAATGTTGCCATTGATATGGATTTGACTCGATATGGTGGTGTTAGACCACGCCTGTACAGAACAAAAAAAATAAAAATTGATTAGGTTGTTCGTTTGTATTAATTTTTAAATATTACAATGATAAAAACGGAATGTTGGGTGAACACAAATCCTTTATAGTAGAACTAAAATAATTATTAACTAATTATTATTTAATATTATAATAATTATTAACTAAATATAAATAATTATTAAAAGTAATCCATAATAAAGTTCTTTAATAAAAGATGTATTGAAAATGTACTTCATAAATTTAGTGAGTTTTCTCTATTTATTGCTAAAAGTTATTTATTACAATAAATAGATTTTTAATTACTAAAATAATTCATTTTAATATTTCTTACAAGTTTAGATTGATTTGAAATTCATATAATCTTGTAAATATAATAACAATAATTATGACCTACACTGTACTTCCCAGGTATGAAATAAATAAAACACGTTCTTGGCCGATGAGAGTTTTGTGAAAGTGTATTCATAGTTAGATTTAAATAAAATTAAGTGCCTTTTTTTAATTTGCTTTTATGTTAGAATTTTCATAGTTTATTTAAAACTCGTTTACGCTTGTGTTTAAAAATTATTGAAATAGATAGGCACTGCCTCATCTTTTATGTACTGAAATTTCGGAGACCTGTTTTCGAAGATTTTGCTTTGAGAGTTACTTTCCACTTAAATGATTGTAATAAAAAATAAATATATAATAATATATAAGTATATAATAATAAATATTGATATTAAACCACTTAAACTTTAAAATTTGTTCTAAATTAGGGACAGTTGAGATTTGATTTAAGAAAATGATCCGTTTTCAGGTATTACTTCCTGTTTTTTAAGAGTCCATCTAAACTGGGAAATAAAGTTTTGGGCGCGTCAAATCTCTCAATACCGACTCAATACAGAAATTTTAATAAATATTGTGGCGCAGACGTGGCAACATAGTTAAACTCAAACCTTGCACAACAAATGGTAAATGTCAAAACAATTGTTTGGAGAAATTTACTGAAGAGCAGCAAAACATAACATTTTTTCCTGAGACTTAGGTAATCACTAAAGTCAAAGAGATTCGTTGCTATCATGGACGATTGTATGAAATTGCTTCTTGAGACATTCAATATTTTTCAAATGGTTATAGGATACAAGAGACAATTGCGCATGTATAAAAACCGATCAGAGGAAACATATAAACCTTGCAATAAAACTCCCTTCAAGGACAGCAAGATAATTATTGGGCCGGTGCATAATTCGAGTGGATTTTTTTTCTTCAACAATTGTTTTTTTTAAATTTATTTATAATGATAATCCTCTCTTTTCATTTAGTGAAAATGCGTATTGAAAATCATATCCATATTCTCCATATTATGGTTCGAGAAAAGTTGGAATACAGTACACTCACTTCGCCATCTCAACGAACTTTTTGGCGAAGACCCAATAAACAAAAGCCAAGTTGAAAGATGGTTCAAGAAGTTCAAATTGGGCAATACAAAACTCACAAATGAAGAAGGAAGAGGTCGACCATCAAATTTTGACGAGCAAGCACTTTAGGCAGCCCTGGAAGAGGAGGAAACCTGCTAACGAGAATGTTGGTCGAAGACTTCAATGTAGACCATTCGACCATCCTTCTTCATCATGAAGTATGGAAATTGGATGGATGGGTCCTCCACGAAGTCTCTGAGAACAATAAAGTCAAACGTGTCCCAATTCTTACCGATTTGCTGCAGCGAAACGAGCAAAACTCCGTTCCTGGGGAATCTCGTCACTGAGGATAAATCGTGGCTTCTCTTTAAAAACGTCAACATATAGAAGGTTTGCGTTTCGCCAGGTTTCACCCAAAGGAATAGCGAAAGGCGTTCACTGTAAGAAGTCAATGCGGTGCGTTTGCTGGGCAAGAAACGAAATCATCCACTGGGAATCATCTCAAACGGGATTTGTTATTGGTGGATTGAGAAGATGAGCATCAGTAGTGACGGATTCCGGACAAAAACTGTAAGAGGTAATTAAATATCACGATGAACATTTATCTGCCTCAACTTGGCCGTATTCACACTCCAATCGAAACGAACAGACCGTGCAAAAAGAACCATATCATCTTCCACTCCGAAAATGCGCGTCCACATGTTGAGATCGTGTCGTCGAATCTGTCGCCAATAAGTACTGGAAACTGCTTCCTCATATGACATATTCTCCCACAGAAGTGCCTAGGGACTATTACATCAATCGATCGCTGAAAAATTGGCGCGCGAACAAAGTTTACACGACTTGGATGTTTCGCTGACAGCAACTTCTTCGCTCGTGAAATCGACGGAGTGCCAAGCAAATGGTAAGCAGTAATTGAAGTAGATTGTGAATATGGTCCGGAATAATCATTTAAAAATGTTTTTTTAAGTTATTTTTTTTTTGTTGAATTAAATTTGTTTTAAAAAGCCGCAATACTTTTTAAATACAAGAGTAATCTTTATCAAAAGTACTTTTCATTTTTTTCCATGTCTGATGTGTTTTCATTTTTTAGTGTTTAATGTGTTGTCGTGTCATTGCATGGTCTTTTTTTCTGGAAGTATAATTTATTTTCTTATTGTATAACAATTAACATAATTCTGAATAAACCTCACAAGATCTCTGTAAAAAATCGTTACTGTATATGTTATGTAATCAACAATCTGTTAGTGAAGTTTCTGCAAGTACTGGAGTGACTGTAAATAAATTAAAGACGGAGATGGAGATTAAACAGTCTATTAGTCTATACCACCGTCAACATTATTTTTTAAATACAGATCTGGTTCTTTTTGTCATTAATTATTTCCAACAGTTTTTGTTAATTTCCACGTGGTTCTTATTTTTAAAGCCAGACCTGCTTCGATTAGTTCCAGTTACGATAAATTTAGTTTAGGAGGTTAAAATCCCCAAAAACAGTTAATCAAAATGATCTACTTAGTTTTTGGAAAGCAAGTGCCTGATAAAACAATTTGCCTGATAACCAAAATGTCAAAGTTGTAAAATTTTTTATCAAGCACTAGTTTCCTTAAAATTAAGTGGGTCTTTTTGATTAAAATGTTCTGCGTTTCATTTTCATCCTGCTAAACGAAATATATCGTAAGTGTAACTAATCGAGACAGGAGCGGCTTTTAAAATAAGAACCATGTTGAAATCAACAAATTATTTTTGATCATACAGGGTTGTATTTAAAACACAATTTTGAAAAGATTTGAGAAAAAAAGTCCAGGTTCGTATTTAAAAAAAATAATAATGAATTAAAACTTAGTGTTCCAAAAACTCCATACTCCATATATAAAAATTAAATATATGGAGTTTTTGGAATACTTAGAATAAAAAAATAATGTTGATGGTGTCTATGCAGTTACGAAACGTTGTATTACATAAGGTTTACGTAAAACTTATGTATGTAGCAAAAACCATTTGAAAATATTTTAATATTATCAAAAATATCCATGCTAGAGTAAATCTTAGAAAATTACAAAATCTCGTTTTTAGTAAATATTTCAAATACGGTTCCGAAAATTTGAAGTTTGTTATTTAATTATCTACATGTTCCCGCATTTAAACGTTTCCCCATCTCTTTAGGAGATAGCAATACTGTCTCAATTAGAAAGTGTAACCCTGTATATAAAAGTTATATTAAAAAATGTACTTCTTTATTTTGTTTTAATTTATTGCCACCGATTTCTCTTATATATCAAGCAAAATCAGGCTAAAAATTTTACAAAAACGTATAGCATATTTGTTACGACACTTGTTACTTAAAAGTCTAGCAGATGAGAATTTAGAATCTAATTATCTGATATGTTGGAGTGTGACGCACACCAACATATCGGACAATTAGATTCTAAATTCTCATCTGCTATACTTTTAAATGACAAGTCCAACATATAGTATGACACATTTCAACATATCCGACATTCAACCTTCACGTGGTGGTACTGTTACGCTGAGCAACTTAGAGGAAGGTTGGGTGCAAACCCCAGCGGG
>WYDF02047693.1:0-12213 GCA_009867245.2 Adranes taylori | reverse complement strand
AAGGAAGAGTTCTACCTTACAGTTGGTACAATGCAACGTATATTCGAATAAATAAGGGCCTAGGGCGGATTTGCCCCTTGTACGGATTTACCCCACTGCACCTTATATATATATATATATATATATATATACGAGAATGATGAATGGAGAGCTTGAAAAAGAATTTTGGGACGAAATAATGTTATCTGAAGTACAGATGGAAAACAGAATGGTAGCAATCAACAAAATAATTACTCGTTCTCGTTCTTGGTGCAAACTACATTAGATTTATGGAGAAAGCCATATTTGCATGTGTGTGCATGGATTAAGTCTGAATTTCAAAGCAGGGAAGTGGAAGTGGAATGTGAAAAAAGGAAAGAGGCAAAGGCAGAATAAAATAAAATTACTAAATGGTGGAAAGTAGAGAATAGTTTTAGACAGGAAAGCCCATTGAGGTCAGATCTGCTCAGACTTTATAGGTTTGATCTTGAAGAAGTGCTGTGCAATCGGGTATGTGGTAGTAAGGGCTGAAATTTGAATCTTGGGGTATGTAGATGACCTGGTATGTATAACAAATAAAAGCCGATTTATGTTAGAATATAATGTGGGCGATACGGGGTGGGGTGACGCCGTGTCCGTCACGGCTTTTGTGTTTATGATAAACCGGGGCAGCTTCTGGCTGGCAATAGTGTTTGCTATATGCCAAGTTAAGTTAAAATTATTAAAAATGTACATAGTAAATTATTACATTTTATATTATTTTCAAAAGCGAAAATGTTAAGACATTAATTTTGTCACAGTTGCACTAAAGACATGCTAAAGATATTATTTATTTGCTTTAATGTGTTATTAACTTAGCTATTTATTCAGTTCTTCTGAAGAAGGGGTAATTGTTTCCCCGAAACATGTCAAGTTTAAACATGCAATCCTCGTAGCTGTGCAAACTATCAGCATTCACCGGCTGGAGGCTTTGGTTTGTTAAATGTATGAAATATATTGAGTTTTGGCAAGTCTTAGTTTTAACTTAGTGATAATCTTGCTTATTCACATATCCGTATAGGTGGAAATGCGCCTAGTCGCTCATGATCATTTTTAATGGAAAATCATTCTCATCGCGGTCGAGGTTTAGGAGAGCTTGCCCGAAATTTACATGCGATTCGCGGTCTGCAGACAAAAGCTGATGCACTGTTTGGACTTTGTATGAGAACATCTTCAAGTATTTCACAAAACTTCGCTGTAAAGATCATCTTCTGACGCCGAATTGCATGGCCCATCGTGTGGTTGATGGTTGAGTCTCCTCTTGGACATCTGCAGCCACTGCAGCGATATTCTGGATCGAACGACTTCTCCGGGGCCGGTTACGTCTGCGTCTTTTCCGTGCTAACCTAGCCTTCTTGAGCCGAGCGGCTAAATGCAGCAAGTTGGCGCCACACGAGCAGGGAATCGATGACGAAATTTATGCTGAGCGAAAATCACTGACCGTTTTTGTCAAAAACATTGTCCCCATTATTCCACAGTCTTCAGACGTGTAGCGATCCATGGTTTGTCTACTTGTATTCTGGCTCTGTTTACTTCACAAATGTCAAACTCACAATGACATAAGACGCCATTTACAAAAATGAGACAATCTCCGGATAGCGTCATGACTTTTGCGCAATCTAGAATTGGAGGGTTTCTTGCTTTTGTAGTAGTAGATTTAGCAGTTGTTTACCTCAATTATGTAAGAAACTAAAAACAAAACAGAACAAATTCATCAAACCCCAAGTCTAGTAATGTCTGATACTAATTGCTAGTAAATGCATAATTATTTTAGTAAAAACATAAATTTTCTTTCTTAAACCATAAATAACATTGTTTAATTTCTCATCTAAAATTTTGTGAAGGTTATGTTTATTGAAGAATATGCTAAGCTATTGTTAAAATTACGATTAAAATTACGTCATTTACGTTTTTGGCGCCACTTTCCGCCCACATGGTATTTTTAAGTGTTCTTTCCTATAAAAGCCGAATAAGTATCAAAATTAGAATGTATTTTCGAGTGGATATTGCTTGTAACTGTTTTGTTTATGTTAAATTTATATATATAGTAATAAATGATTGTAATTTATCATTTTTGTTTTATAACCATTTTATTAAGACATTTACATATTCATAGTAAATCTATAGAAAATATTGAGAAAGACTACATATATATATATATATATATATATATATATATATGATTGTGTAAATGTGACAAATGTAAAAATTATCTATATTCGGTTTAATAGACATTAGAAGAATTAAAAATCATTAATTTTTATTACACATCTCCGTTACTTAAGAATAAGAACTGTTGCGTGTGTAAAATTTTTAAAAAGCATTAAAACAGAAGACTAACATATATAATAAAGTATTTGAAAAATAGTTTTTACAAAATTATTTTAAGCGTATATTTATAACTATAATTTGACATTTTATTATAAAAATAATTATTCTTAAAACGTTCAAGTATCCGATCTTGTAAATATACGTTTTTTATTATATAACAGCTAGAAGCCCTTGACGTATTTATACGTTTTATGCAGAGCACCCATATTTATTTTTTTCTGTTATTCATGGAGAATGTTTATATGTTTATTTTGGGTCAACAGCTCAGCAAGTTGTTTATAGAAATTGTTTTGTTTTATACAATATTATAATAATTATAGCTGTTTATGTTTAGGTATAGTACAAGTGTTTATAACTGTTGTGAAATGAATATATATCTTAAGTTTGGATGTAATTTTTTTCCATTTCCATTTTGTGCTCTCGACAAGAAATTCCCGTCATTAAAAAAAAATAGGTAGGGAGAATATATGGAAAACACGGAGATGAATTTATTCCGGGAGTTTTCGAAAAAATGGGCCGTATTGTTTCTATAACCACCTAGTATATATGTTAAGTTTTGAGTATATTAAAAATGTTTCAAATAAAATCGAAAGAGATTTCAGCATTCTGTACAACTCAAAACCCCCCCAACTTAATTAAAATTTATGAATATGCCACTGCTTTCTGAAATTTGTAATCTATAAAAGTATTTTAAACTTGGCAACGCAGCATTTTGATAAATACAAAATGATGGTACTATCTCCATGAAATATATAATGCAAAATGGTATATATTTACCTCTTAAGGTAGCCTCTTAGCAGGGACGTAGCAACAGGGAGAGGGAGGCAAGTGGTGCCGCGCATGGTGTCGAACATAACACCGAACGCGTACTAATAACCTTACTAATATCATGTAAGTAAAATTTGAAATCTGATATGTTTGTTTCCAACGAATACAACCTCTCAGTGACGACCTTGATAGCTTATATTTGTCACTTCTCCAAAAAGAAGCATTTTGGTGTGAAGAGTAAAGTTGTTCACAGCCAAACTCAAAAACTTATTGCAAACTTTTATGAGTTTCTTATATTAAAATGTTTTATTATAGATTTTAATCCTCTTTTGCAAAAAAAAAGTACAGCCTTTTAACGCAGAAATTTTGCAATGATTTACGCAATTGCTTGAATATAAATAACATTTTGGATTTGGAACAACAAATTTGGAAAAAAGCTTTCTCGTACTATAAAATAACAAACAAACAAAAATTTATATTTTAAATACATTTTAGAAATAATAAAAGAATGCTACGCCATTGGTACATCACTGTCGCGCAGTTGGTAGGTTATTCTCTATTTGAAACATCTATACCTGAAAGGTTTGATGCACTGTCCGAACGAAGCTTAAATGATTCATTTCAAACGTTGCTAAACTGCCAGAAAGACACGCTGTCGATTTTTGTGCTAGAAAGTAGACGTGATTTTCTAATTTGAAGTTTGAAGTATTAGAGTTGTACAAGTTATTGGGTTAACATTGTGCAACATACCTATCTGTTAATTTTGCATGACCTTTTTTGTTTATTTATCTTTAATTCTTATTGTTAATTAAGTTAAGTTATAATTTTATAAGTAAAGTAATAAGCTATGAATGCCCGTACAAACAATTATGAAAATTTCTAATTTAAACATTGATTGTATGTAAGTTTGCATACATTAAGATATTATATTTTGAATTAATCGCTGTATACAGATATGGTGTAATATATTGTATCAGCTATTTGTTATGCATTTGGACGAATTAACACCTTTTACAAATTGAGATGAACTATTAATATATGCCAATGAAGCAAGGGACTTTAACAATCAAAGCTCACCTCGTATAATGCTTGCATTGGGGTTGTTTTGTTCTTTTGAGAAGCATCGGACCACTTAAAGATGGCCAAATTTGCATCTACAGTGATCTTAATAGAAAAGGGGCATTAAAACTCAAAGTTCAAACCCTTAACACATGTGACCCATCTCCAGTATTAGAGTACGTACTAACACGATATATGAAGATATGAAAACAGTATTTCCTTTCTCGCTGTAAGAAGAAATTTTAAGTAAGTAGGTGTTATTTCGAAAATTATAATGGATAGGTATTTTAATAATTATTTGTAAAAATTTGGGCAAGGTGGACACGTGTTTCTAGCATAGGATTATAGCTGTTATCAACACCTTTTCTTATTCCAAATATAGGCGTAAGGTCTCATTGCATCGGACTATGAATCCGACACTTAACAATTACGCTATGAATGCCCGTACAAATAATTATGACAATTTCTCATTTAAACATTGTAAGATTGCATGTAAGATTGCATACATTAAGATGTTATATTTTGAATTATTTGCTGTATACAGATATGGTATAATATATTGTATTAGTTCTGTGTTATGCATTTTGACGAATTAACACATTTTACAAATTGAGATGAACCATTAATGTATTCCAATGAAGCAAGGGAGTTTAACAATCAAAGCTCACCTCGTATAATACTTGCATTGGGGTTTTTTTGTTCTTCTGAGAAGCATCGGACCATCCTGAAGATGGCCAAAGTTGCCTCTACAATGATCTTAATAGAAAAGGGGATTTTGAAAACCAATGTTCAACACATTAACACATGTGGCTCATCTCCAGTATTAGAGTACGTACTAACACGATATATGAAGATATGTAAACAGTATTTACTTTCTCGCTGTAAGAAGAAATTTTAAGTAAGTAGGTGTTATTTTGAAAATTATAATGAAAAGGTATTTTAATAATTATTTGTAAAAATTGGGGCAAGGTGGACACGTGTTTCTAGCATAGGATAATAGCTGTTATCAACACCTATAACTTTATACTTTATACGTATATAACTTTATACTTTATTCTATTTTCTTAGTCATTGTATTACATAGTTTTGTAATTCTTTATCGAATGAACTACTTTTTAATTCTCTACTTTTATTATCTAGTACCGCAGCTCTAGTGGCCGTCTCGTCATATTCACAAGTCAGTAATATGAGCGAGTATAAGCCTTTGAAGGAAGCTGCGAAACGAAAATGGAAAAAATTGAAAAACGTAAAATTACAAAGCTATAAAGCTGACTTCTTTTTTTCATCGTGTTGAGAAAAATGTAGCTGAATTATCTGAACAGGCTGAAGAATCTAAGCACGAAGATAACGATAACTCTAACTCATCTACTCCAGAAATCGTGGCTCCACCATCATCGACACACACATAATGTTTACACCCAATACATCCAATTTGATAGCAACGAGTATAAGCGAAGAAAAAGAAGAAAAGGCAATTTCATCCACTTCTGTTTCTGTTTCACAAACAAGTGCGTCAAATCTTAGGGCCGAGAGATGTAATTTCAGCAGTATTCTGACCGATTCTGTTAAACGATTTACTGGGTGTTCACTTATATCTTCCCCTATTTTAATTGCCTATAACTTCTAAACGGTTTAGGTATCTATTAGTATTTGCAGGTGCGTAAAGATACTAAGTCAAGACTTGGTTTTTATTTTGTGAGCTGCAATTATCAGAATATAGGTATAATTTTGTCATTGTTGATGGTACAAAATTTACAAGAAAATAATGTGAAAAGCTTAGTACATCATTAGCTCCTTTCTGGACTACGATTTCATCGTACATGAAAAAGTAAGATTTTCCAGAACACAAAAGTTGCACTTGAATTAAACAAGCAGCACTTGAATTAAACAACGCACTTGAATTAAACAACGAAAAGCATCTAACACTAGGTCATTGTGAGAAAAATCAGGATCTCTGTCCGAATCGTCAAATTGTTCGCTTGGACTATCGCTAGCCGACATTTTATAAAAACTATATTATTCGACAAACTTTCTAAATTTCACAAAATACACACAATAACAACGTGAACTGAAGTTAATAACCTACTAAACGCCATGGCGACGTCTTCCACATTGCGCGTGTTGCGTCCAAACGGCTAAACTATGAACTATTATTCTGTGCAAAAACAAGGCATCCCTGGAGCTGTTCCCTTTTTGCACCGAATCGAATAAGGAGGCATCTATATATTCATTATATTTCCCTTACGAGTTAACAGAGATTTTGCACCTATAGATGCCTTTGAATTACCATATAGCGATTAAAAACGAAAAGCCGTAAATATATGGAGCTGCCTCCTTTTTGCATCGGAGTTTTCAATTGCAAATTTCTTTTACTTACTAATGTTAAAACTTATACGAGGTATGATCAGATAAGACGCGGAATTTTTAAATATCGCGGGTTGTCGAAGTCCAACTCTTCAATTTTTGTTAGGGTTTCGTTGGTAGATATATCTCCAAACATTTGTTGACAACTGTAGCCATATTGTTTACTTAATTTAATTTTAGTATAGGTTATTTTGTATTGCTAATAAAAATGGAACAAAGACTTTGTATTGAGCTTTGTGTTAAGAATAAAATAAAGTTTAGGGCAGTGCTGGACATGTTAAATGATGCTTTTGGTAATTCTGCTATGTATGAAACTAGCGTTTTAAGTGGTACAGGCGTTTCCAAGAGGGCTACGAAGATGTTGCATATGACGAGCGTTCTGACACATGAATAACTGATAATAACCTGAGAACTACTTTGTTGTAGATGTTAGGATTTCATTTGGCTCGCTATTATTTTGGACGTTTTAGGCATGAGACGAAGCAGCAAAATTTGTACCGAAATTGTTGAATTGCGAACAGAAGCAGTGTTGAATTGACGTTGCTCAGGAACTGCTTAATGAAATTAACGACAATCCAGACAATTGCTCAAATAATTCATAACTGGTGAGGAAATATGGGTGTATGGATATGGTGTCGAAACTAAGCCCCAATCATGTCAATAGAAGGTTACTTATGAGCCAAGACTGATAAAAGCTACCCAAGTTCTCTATGAAGGTTTTGCTCTGACTGTTTTCTTTGATATCAATTACATAGTGTACCATGAGTTCTTGCCATCAGGTCGTGCGGTCAATAAAGAGTTATACCTGTAACAACATCAATATGATTCCACATCCTCCGTATTCACCCGATCTGGCACTCTGAGACTTTTTTTATATAAGATGAGAAAGACCATGAAAGGAGGACGTTTTGCCGATATTCACTAGACGAAGACAGAATCGCTAAAGCAATCAAACGCCATACTCGGAAATAGAATTTCAGACTAGTTTCGAAGACTAGCAATGCGGATTACTTTGAAGGGGACAATATGAACATTCATCAATATGAATAAATAAAGATTAATCGAAAAAGTGATATGCCTGCCTATTATTTGTTCATACCTCGTATGCATATTATTTTGAAAACATTCTAAAATTTATAAAACAATACAACTTATTTCAATAATTTATGGATTTATGTAGTATTATTATCGTAAAACGGGCAGGATTCTAATTCGGGGAAAAAGTTTAAGCCCGCGGTATATGTATTTTATTTATATCACCCAATTTTGTCCCATCATTCGAATCCCACTTTAGAATAAAATTTGGATGCAATTCGAAGTATTGGTATTATACGAGTAATATTCGAATATCCTTTAGAGTACACTCGAACTGAATATTTTCACAGCGTCAATGAAAATTGAGAGGACATCCGGATTATTATTGTCTGAAACAAATGCAATATTCATATTGCAAATATATGTTGTAAAAAATGGTGAATATCAAATTTCCTTAAACAACAAAATCTGTATAGCAACATTGACGGTAACACTATTAGTAATTATATGACAGACGTTTCAATCTAAATGAAAAAAAATCAGGAGTATCTAATCTAACCTTATAAGGTTTTTATCAATTAAGTTGGATAATAGTTTACTGATAATTAATTTCCAATTGCGTATCTATCGTTATTTTGCACAGACCACTTTTAATAGGGTCGACATACATTAGTAGTAAATTCGTCAAAAACAGATTTGATTCAAAAAATACAAGTACCATCAGTATTGTACCATTATTGTTATATGAGTTGGAATTTAATATTCCTATAATACAATTTCTTGCTAAAACTATCATACCTCTGTTCACTTTGGATTAACAATCAATCCTAATGTGAACATACTTGCAAAGTTGAAAAATATTACTAGCAAACTACAAGTACTTGTTTCGCCGTTTCGCGGACTCATCAGGTTTGTGTGTGTAAAATTCTCGACTTAACAGTACGTTGCTATAAAGTTTATAGCAACGTACTGTCTAACAACAGACTTATTAAATTTTCTGACTGGTGTGTTCAGTCATGCTAAAAGCGTGTATTTTCACCAATGTACCGTTAAGGAGAGGCTTCATCTAGTGATACTTTGTTAGACAATAGTCCAACTTTGTTGTTGATGACATATATTGGTGGGATCATACAAATTATGTAAAATAACATCAGTATTGTACCATTACTGTTACATTAGTTGGAATTTAGTATTCCTATAACAGTAATGGTACAATACTGATGATACTAATACTTTTTCACAATTGGTATGATCCGTTCAACTTCTTAATTTAACTAAAATTTCTTTATAGCTTCTTTGCCAGTATTTTGTAACAGTATCTTTTGCCAAAACCACTATTATTCAATGTGAATTGGGTAACATATCTTATGTATTAATAATTCAGTTAATAAATTAAGGTAATAAGTAATCCTTTAATATAATATAAACTTACTAATCAAATTTAATTCAAAAATATATAATTTAATGGCGAGAGAAAAACTTAGATGTCTAACACCAATTAAGTGGAAAGAACCTATTCGCGGTAAGAGCCGCTACATCGCAACTTAGTATGTGAGTCAGGAGATTCGCGAAGCATACACATACATACATATCTAGAAGCATTATTTCGTTAGGCTGACACAGTCTAGCACGAGAAATTTCAAACATTGCACACAGAAACCTGTGTATTTGTTTGTCTATCGGCGAATCACGTGAAATTCGTCAATTTAATATATGAATTATTCTTACTGTCTTATTGGCCACTTCTACAGTTATAGGGGTAACTTTTTGGGCGATCTTCGCTTGCACTTTATTGTGATTGGAGGAACAACTTATGTTATCATAGATTTTCGACACAAAAGCAACATACTTTTGATACCTAAAATCTCCAAGAAGAGCCTTATTGCCAGCTAATTGCATATGAAAGGGCCTATTGAACCCAATACTAAGCAGACGCATTTTGGGTTTTGTGCTAGTAATCTGCGCGTGAGCATTTCGCACATTTCGATTAGCATTTATGTTTAAATGATGAGACCTATCTCATCTTATTCTATTTTCATTTTCCTCTCCAGCAAATTCTTATCCATCCTCCTTGCAGTATCGAATTCAACCCATGTCAGTTCACCTTTCCTTACCTTCCCCAGCACCCCCTCACTTCCCCAGTATTCTTCTTTTTTATATCCACGCCTTGTCCACAGTCTCCCCCTTCTCATTTCTCCTCTTATAACCAATTTCTCTTCTCACTAAATTTCTTTTAACCTCCTTTACTATATCCTCCACCTTTCTTTTACTCTTCCAATTTACCTCGATAATTCTTTCTTTCATCTCCTTACTCCTTCTTCCTTCTCCTTACTCCATCTTCTTTTATCACTTCATACATAAGCTAAATCCTCATAATACCTAGAGGATTCCTCATCATATCCCTCTTCCGTTTTCATCCCCCGTTTTCATCTGCACACTCTATCCTCCCATCACTCTCCACAGACCAGTGATCAGATTCTACTCCTTCTCCAATTATTATGCATTCCAACCAATCGCACACTATCCCATCAGTTATTAAGTAATCAACCACTGAACACTCCCCCATATCCCCTAAATGTCAAATTTCCATTCCAATCTCCATCCATACATCCATTAGCTAACGTTAAATCATTTTCTTCTACCCATTCAATAACTTTTTTCCCTTCCAAATTACACATCTTATCCTTTGTCCTCCTTTCGACGTAATCACCATCTACACTTACATATCTGCCTCCGCTTTCCCCTATCCTTACATTCCAGTCTCGAGTTATTACAATCATATGCCATTCATCCCCCTTTCTACTCATCATATCACTCACCTTTCCTTCGAAACCACTCCAACCTTTATTTACTAATACTGTCAACACTAATATTCTTTTGTTCCTTACTTCTATCAATCTTCCATACGTCCACTAGCATATAGAATTATCCAGTTTACATTCTTTTACTCCTCTTCTCACGCCTGTAAGAATTCCTCCATTTGTTTCTTGTGCTTTCTTTTCGCCCCCTGCTTTCTCCAAATAAAACCTTCAGGTAACTTTCTCTCTACTTCATCCCATACTTCCTCTTCAACCCAAGTCTCTACAAGCTTAACTACATCCCAAGTAGTCCATTATCTCACTATTCCCCAGTTTACTCTTCAAACCTGCCACATTCCAGTACATCATCCTCCAGTTACCTTCTCTCCAATCTGTTGCCATTCTTTCTCAATCTTCTTTCTCTGTCCTTTTCCCATACCCTTTCCCTCAATCCAATCTCCTTCATATCTATTATCTCCCCCCCCCCCTATATCTCCTTCCTTCCTTCCCATTTTCCGTCTTCTTTCTTCCCCTTAATCTTATCATCTATCTCCTCCATGGCCTTTACTTCCCCCATTACAATTTCATATAACCCTATTATTCTTCCCCATCCCATTTTTCTTTCTCCATCCAGCGTTCTATCATCTCTTCTTCTCCAATGCCCCTACAAGTTCATCCTAGTTTTTCTGTCTGATTTCTCCCCTTCAGTCCCATCTAAGTTTGTAGAAGATTATAGACAAACAGGCTTTAAAAAAGCGATTATAATGACAAAGCGTTTAGCGGAAGAATTGGGAATACATAGGGTTTCTATATAATATAACCACAATTCCAAACAGAGAAGAATTGATAAAAGTGTGCCTTAAAAATAAAAGACCTTCAAATAAAATTTTAACTGTATAAGAACTTGCTGATCTAGATGGATGTATATTGTGCGATGAAATAATCAGCTTACAATCTTTTCTAAAAAGCAATATATTACCCAAACTACTCGATACTGGGCACTTATTGCTGTCCTGCCGTTTATAAAAAATCATTCTTCCAAAACTGATATTCAAATATTTGGACAGCTCTTCGTATTCTATTAACAATTCCTGGCAAGTGTTACAGTGGCAAATGGAGACTGATAGCTTCAACAAATTAAAATTAATTAAAACATATTTGCGTTCAACCATGTTTTAGCAACTACATACAAATTTAGCTACTCTATCTATAGAGAGCGAAATTGCGGAAAGTTTAGACTTTTCTGTTTTGAAGAGTTTGTAGAAAAGTTTATGTTTACATCCATATCAAAAGGCTACAATGCCTAATCTCATGTTTAGTTTAATTTTAAATAAAGCATTACAATAATCGCTCTTGTTTTTGTGTTTACATAAATTGTAATTCTATAATTTATATTTTAATAAGGGCGCTTCAAAAGTTTTGCCTTAGGGCACATTATACCCTAGAGTCGGCATTGGTCAGGTTTCCCTTCGTGGGAACTAATATTTTGACCAAAAATAGAATTTAAAGTTTTATTAAGAAACTCAATTATCCGGCCACATCTTTAAAATTGCTGCTTGCGGAAAGGTGTCGATTTGATTTAAATTAAATCGAGAAGTTTTTAAACTAATACCGAAACAACGAATACGTCGTTAAATTTTATTTCCTTTAGTTTAAAGATGTAGCTTTAGAAGAACCTGAGCTCTGTTCCAAGCTGACATTCAAACCTCACCACTTAATTCTTGAACATTGTATGGTAAAAATATTCAAATTAATTATACTCCAATTCAGTGGCGGCGCAAGATCATAAATTTATGTGGGCAAGATTCATTTTGCGAGGCCCTCTGCTCGCGAATGAAGA
>WYDF02047682.1:0-12213 GCA_009867245.2 Adranes taylori | reverse complement strand
TTTTTTTTGGAAAAAATGTTTTCAAATAACTTCTATGAAATTTATCAAATTCTCTAAAACAATTGTCTAGCCCTGGTATATATAGTCTGGTATAAAAACCAATCGTTTTTTGTTTCATTTCAAAATATGACATATGACCATGAGAAAATTTAGGCCAATAAGATTTAAGAGATATTTTAAAAGCAAAAACAATTGTCAATCATATGCAATGTGTTATGTGTGTGCTTACCTATTCTTATTGATAATAATCTATTACCGTAATAACAAATAAAGAATTTTTAACGTTATTAGGGCCTATATATTTAGAACTATAAGAGTGAGACCCAACATATGTGATATTATTGTAAAGCAACTCGGGCTACCAAATTGTTAGAAAATATACAGGGTATTTCCAAAAAGTTTGTGAAAAAAATTTATTGCTCTAAATCGGTCAAGTATATTTAGTTGCCCACACTGGAAAGATTGAGGATCCCTGGTCTTACATTCCCGAAGTTTTATTTTTCCAGCATATTAAAGGAAACTTTTCGAGAAAATGGTCCCTAAAGTTATCAAAACAAAAAACAGCCTGTATATATGTTAAATTGTCATTTTGGCAAAAAATTTTCAAACAAAATCAAAGGGACTTTATGTAGCCTAAAAAATGTAGCCTATCTTTTATCGTTCCTGAGATATTTCAAAAAGTTTGTTAAGCTTCAAATGCGACAACACCGCTTACTATACAATTTGGCAACATGGGACTTTTTTTATTCAACGCATAATAGAAGGCTCTATATGTGTACAAAATTTCAATGTATTTAGTTGGAATAAGAAATTTCTGAACAAAAAAAAATCTCCTGTCCGCCATATTGGATTTATTTAAAAAAATGAAAAAATCTGTTCTGCGGACTCATAGTCTACACCTGTCCACCAAATTTCATCCAGATCGGTCCCATAGAGAAGGAGAAATTCTTGAACATACAGACGTACGTCCGTTCGAACATACATCCATCCTAACAGACACCGAAAAATCGACCCTTCTGTTAATTTTTTGACCAAAGAAAAAACTTTTTATATGAAAAATTGTTCCGTATTTACGTATTAACAGATTGCAGTAATTTCAATACGAGAGACGTACTAAGGTGCGATATAAAAATTCTCAAAACATGAATCCTATATCATTCATATACCTATAGGTATTACATACCTATATGGTATATGAAAGATAAAAAGTATACAGGTACATTATGATATAAGGATTTAAAGTAGATATCCGGAAGGTTATTATAAGTAATCCGGTAAGGTATGGCAGATAATGTTGATAAAATAATTTTTGATTTGCGAGATAAAAAATTTAATTTGTAAAATTTTGTGGTTGTTATTCATTCACAATTGCCCATGTAAGTAGCGTATAAGTTGTTTTTCGAAAATTTTAATCAAAAATTTAGTTGCGCTGGAGAGGCCTACGCCGAACAGGATAGTAATCCAAGAATTAAACAAATATAAATTCTGGAGGTATTTAGGAAAAATAGTCAAGAGTAGTGAAGAGGGTTGGCTATAGAGAGGGAATTCTTGGATGCTCAGATCTCGGGCAACTTATATCCTAAAAGCTATTCTACAATTAAGTAGTGTTAAAACAAGGCATTACGTTTAATAACTATGTTAATAAACTAAATTGCATATATTAATAGAATTCATCAACTGTCATTATAAATATGATGAATAACAATTTAAATAATGATATATCATCTTAAATGCCTATTAAAACAATAACATTCGGTCGGATTTAAAATAAAATTATGCATTAATAGTAAATTTGTCATTTTAGTAATTTATTTATGAATCAGCAGATGTACGGAGGTGATCAGGGCCATTTGAGCTATTGTATTGTCTTAAATGTTATTATATGCATAAGTGTTTTTATAAATGTTTTTATGTGGGAGAATGCTATCATATACATAAATGTTTTTATAAAAAGCAGGACATAAACATTTAGAAAGAATGCTACAAGATTCTAGTTCTTCTAATTTAATAACGACGTGATATGTAAAAGGTAAAGTTATATTGAGTATACAAAATCGTGATACAAAGAATGTGTGATAAAGAGTGCGATAAATATGTCCAAGCCGTTTCCAAGCCGACCTAAAAGCGAAATGGTAGAGAGCTACGAAGGAGAATGGGATAGCACAGATTTACGGAGGAAGAGTTCCAAGCGGCAACAGATAAAATATCCCTAAACTGAGCTCCTCACGCGGATGGTATTCCAGCTAGTATTATGAAGTTCTTTAACGACCAAAGACCGAATATCTTTCTAAAGGTTTTTAACAGGTGTATAGTTAGGGGGGAATTTCCCCAAATATCGAAGCTTGCGGACGTGGTACTCATACCTAAAGGAGGTAGACCAATCAGTGATCCAAGAGCGTATATACGGATATGTCTGCAAGTGCTCTCAGTGATATCGAAACTAAGAAGCTCTTATTAACAAAAGTGCATGCTCATATGGAGACTAGCTAAGACCTACATCAATATCAATATGGTTTTCGAAAGTGCAAGTCAACGATAGATGCTCTGTTAGAGGTCAAGCCGTTCGCAGCGGAAGCTAATCAGGGAACTTGGAGAATGAGGCAACAATGAGTAGTACTGACTCTCGATATCCAAAATGCCTTTATCTCGACGACGGAATGGGACCAGCTTAAGTTGTTTCATGTATTAGAGGAGAGAAAGTTTCCTGTGTACTTTCAGAAAATAATACCTAGTTACCTAAGTTCTAAAGCGATCAGTTACACGGAAGGAGGTAAATCGTGTGTCTGAGATCTATTATGTGGAGTACCGTGGGGCTCAGTATCAGGTCCAACGCTTTGGAACCCTATACGATGGACTGTTAAGGGTGAAACCTGTGCGCTGTGCACAGAGGGGGTCTAGTGAATAGCGTTTGCAAATGGCCTGGCAGTAGGGTATAGATCGCGATGAGGTCCTGTTAGCGGATAAAATGAAAGAAGTTCTCAGAAAGATATCTAAGGGGCTAAATGATGTAGGATTAGATTTGGCATCTCATAAAACTTACGGGCGATAATGCGTACGGGCAAGAGGAAACTTGGAACCTGCGCTGATCATAACTTTAGAGCGACACAAGGTTAGCTTTTTTAATCACCTCAAGTATTTGGTAGTTACCTTGGTTAAGAGCCTAAACTTTATGCAACATGCAAGAAATGCTGCGACAAAAGCAGCCGAAAGGCTGAATAGGTTATTGAAACTGATGCCATGCATAGGAGGCTCGAAAGTTATTTTTATGCGACTGCCAACTCGGTAGTGCTATGTGCGGTGCCGGTATGGGCAGAAGCTATGCAAGTGGCTAGTGTTCGTCAAATTTTAATAAAAATTCAAAGATTGGCTCTGATGGCGGAGACCTATTGCATATGGCTTAGTTAGAAAGCAGCTTAGGGTGGAAAAATGGCAGCGTTATATGAAGCCTCTGAAACAGGTACGTGGATAAGACGCCTAATCCCCAGCTTAATGAGCTGGGTTGAAAGGGAACCTGGGGTGGTAGATTTTTGGGGATTGTAAGCGCTGAGAAGACGTGAGTATTTCGCTGCTTACCTCCATATAATCAAAAAGTTGTAATCACCGGAGTTGGAGTGCGAACATTGGGAGGGCGTAGTGGATAATGTAAAGTAAATCACACGTTGTTTGCCTGCGAGGCTTTTGCCAATAATCTGCAGGTCAGCCAATAATCTGGAAATCAGTTCGGATAGGTTTAACGAGTCGTCAACGTTCGCGTCTACGTGCTTGATCCGTCTGACTTTTGAACAAGGAGATGGAAGAGCAAGAGCATAGCATCGTCATCCTCGTAGGCGGCTCATCTTATATGAGCCGTTTCTCTTCGCAGATATGCTTTTTTACCACCAATTGAAACAAAAAAAAAGTTTGTTCTAAGCTATGAATTTGAATATCGAAATTTAA
Organism: Adranes taylori; assembly: GCA_009867245.2. Taxonomy (NCBI): domain Eukaryota; kingdom Metazoa; phylum Arthropoda; class Insecta; order Coleoptera; family Staphylinidae; genus Adranes; species Adranes taylori. The sequence goes on along the minus strand of WYDF02047682.1, from coordinate 8,277 downwards.
AGAATCTTACGCTGTGGTAAGAATGCCATAGTAAACATTTTTTAAATTTCTTAAAAGATTTTGGCTGTAATGTCTCATAATCCATTTCATTCATTAGCCTTGTAGACATAAATCAAATTTTTTGTTTTTAATTATTTCATTATATTTTACTACGTCATAAAATTTATGAGACCATAGTAACTCTCTAACTTTCTCTGACTGTCTCAGTTTCACGTTAAGAAACAATACTCGCCTATTTGAAAATGTCGGTGAATGTTGACTTGCCGACTAGTACTACTCATCTATAGGAATATTCACCGTATATTCCATCATCATTCCATCATGTCTTCCACAACATAGCTACTAAGGGCAGACTTTTAAGGTTTCAAACCTATCTTCACGTTGCATTTCAATATTTCCCCAAAACACTAAAATATATGTATAATGAAAATTGTATATAGAATTTTAAGATGTAACAACTTTATGTTGATGCCGACGCTATGTTAATGTTTTTGGGTGAGTTTGTCACGGTGAGTAGCTTAAGAATGCGGACTAGGGCATATACGTATTTCAACCATAACGTATAGGCATCATCAGCAATCTATTTTAGTAGCGCATCCACAGTCAACGACACCAAGTCCGGATATTTTTCAAATTTGTTTTAAACGTTGCAACTAGAGTGATTCCAGAGTTCTTCTATCAGGTAGACGAAGTGGACTAACCTGAATTGGATTAAAAATATCCGGACGTGGTGTACGCATTAAGTCGTAGGCTGTGGATGCCCTACTAAAAAGGGCGCTGAAGATACCTATACCTTATGGTTGAAATACGTATATGCCCTAACCCTCTTTTTAAGCTATTTGATTGTTTAGAATCGTCTATAGGTACTTAGAAAGTGCCTAACTCATCCAAAAACATTAAAATATATTTGTAAAAACAATATGTAAGTTCGTTGATATTATAGTATTTTGTGACGTAACATTTTCCACCGAACTTACGATTATTAAAACACTAACTCTCCTCTCAAATTCCAATAATTTACTAACTGGTAGTTGTTTCTAAATGTTTAAAAAGATGCCCTTTGTCAACGTGCGCGGCTCTCATTCATGTGCTACGTGGAACAAATATGGGTAATTCCGCGAGAGTGAGCAGTAGAAAACAGTACGGGGATTTGCATATATGATGAACATTGGATGGAATTGATGGAAAATGGAAATTGAAAATTGCTGTTATTCGCTTTTGGGCGCAGTGGGATCATGGCTCAATTCTTAGAGTGAAAATCGTTTGATAGTGGAGCAATGTTTACCAACCATTCAAAACGTATTAATTGGATTATGTGAACAGTTTATTTAGGAATTGGTTGTAAAACGAATTAATAATGCATTAGTTTTTGCTGTTCTTGCTAACGAAACTCAAATCATAAGATCATAAGCAGGCATAAGAATTTGGCTGCGTGTACGATATATAGATGTCTTGGGCAAGGAGGGTAAGATTTTTGGGATTTGCCTAGGCCAATGATGTGACAGTTGCAACGTCGGAGCACACAACCACGCAGCATCTTGAGTCATCTGGATTTGGTCTTTATGAGATTTTCGTTGGGCAGGATTATGATGGAGCTCCTGTTTGAACTCATGATCATTCAGGAATAGCAGAAAAGTACCCAGCAGCACAATTTGTTCACTACGCAACGCATACACTTATGGCGCATTCGTGAGGAATACCAATAATCCGAGCACAATTGGTACCATGAAGGTACTATTAATTTCTTCTGACAGTCTGGACTTTGTAATGGGTTGCTAAAGAAAGTGGCTGATGAGAATGGCGTTTGTAATTCAAATCTGATTTCACAATTGAAACCTGATACACTGAAAAACATGTAGCTGCGGAACAATTTATTCTTCAGTATTCGCTACACTTGTTGCTCTAAAAGAAACTCAAAGAAACTTTGCAACACAAGCGTCCCAATTCTGACTTTCACAATTTGTTGTTTCACTTCTTGTTCTAAACAAAGGTGTTTTTAAAGACATCACCATTAAGCAGAATTATTCAGTTAGTTAATGTGAATTTACTACTGAATTGCAATTCGTTGAAATGCTCAAGTTCGCTCTTTGGCAGGCTAGAAATGTTGGAGGATTTAAATTTACAACCACACAAGTGGCCGCTAGACAAGCAAACAGAAGTAATATTCCAGTGGAAGCTCCAATAATTCATTACAAGCGTAACGTGTACTTTCCATCAGTTAGGTTAAAGGTTAATCATTTTTCAGCAGTTGATAGCGTCATTATCTTCTTGTCCAACTTTGTTGCTAGCACCCCAGATTACAAGAAATCAATAACAATATTGGAAATCAATGACTTGCCGAAGGAGAGTGGTGAAAATTTGGGTTCCGAATATGAGATCTGGCGTAAGAAGCGCCAGGCTTTTGGAGGTACTACACCAGTAAAAAATGAAGCATTCTTTCGCAAAATATGAGAGTTCGGAGAATAATTTATCTGTATCTATACTAGTACCTGCAACATTACCAGTATCTATAGCCACGCCTAAATGAACATTCTCGACATTAAGAAAACTCAAAACATACCTACGAAATTCCCTGGCGATCAAGATCAACGGGATTGCCTTATTAAGTGTTCCCCGCTATATCAACGTAGGCACACTAAATATTGTCATCCGACTGGCACTTTAAAGTCAAACACTTAATTTAGTGTTATTTTAACGAGGACATTTGTCCTCATTCTAATTTTGTTCTATGGTGTATAGTTTGGTGCGATTAATACTTGTAAATCATTTAAATACTTCAGGGTGGCTAGGTTCTTTGAAATGTTTAAAGCCTTATAAGTATAATTTTATAATTTAAAAACATTTAAAACGGCTTGGTAAGAACTAGAATTTTATTATGAGAATTGAAGTTAGTATTACTTTTACCGACGGATCATATTATATCTATGTTGTGGATTATATAAATTGTCGGAAGAAATGAGCTAAACAGAAAGCGTGGTTTAGAGAATGTCAGGGGACGGCTTAACGGCAGTGAATTAAGTGAGCGTCCCGGTAGAAAATCGATATTGTTTGATATCGCAGGAAATCAATATTGTTTGGAGACTGATCACCGAAGAGTGAAAGTAACTAATAATGTGATTGTGTTTGAAGGTAAAGCCATGATGGCCGAAAGTAATTTTGAAAAGTAGAAGATAGTAATTAAGTGAGAATATATTTTCACGTATTTTTTATGGGGGAGGGTTGTTCTCTCCAACGTGACATGCGTTAGAGGGGACTTCTATATGGGTTAGCGTATCAATACCCTGCTCACAATTATAGGTACCTAAACTCCTTCGTTATTTTATACGACAGCACTTTAATTTAGTTAAGTGAGTAATTGAATAATTGATCTAATCGGAACGATCTAATCTAAATCCCCCAGTTAACCCTACTTAATTTAGAATAAAACACTCCGTTTAGTGGACGTACCGTTTAGATTTAGTTGTGCCTTTTGTGACTGGTAACACTGTGCTGGGTAATTACTGGTAACGTCAAACCTTATCGATAGTCATACGCTTTAATAATCCAGGCAGCAGAAATAAAACAGTTACTAAGCTTAATTAAATTGTATTGGCCGTTAAAAATGTTCACCTACAATCTAATGAGATGCTCATTCATTCCCTTATGTACAATAAAGTAACCAACGCTTTACAATTAATAAAACAAATCAACACTGGAACAAAACTGACTTTATGATTTGTTCAGTTACATCAAAGAAATGCTAAACTAGATACTTACAGATTTTGCCACTGCGCACAAACTATTTATTTATTATTTTAGAGTAACGCAACATTATCTTAATTATTTATTTGTATTTCTTTTGGTTTTACCTTGATCAACAATCTTGTTACTAATTACACTCGACTATACTTTATTCATCAAAGTTATGCTCAACTTAATATATCTGAATCATTCCCAAAAATAGTTATGCTAAGTACTGCGCTACAATTGACAAATGCATAATAAAGTTCTTAATAAATTTATGATTGTACTTAATTAGACATGACTTTATTTTTATTTAATTATTAATCTAATATTATTTAATTCCGGATTATTATTTCGCTACTTATTTGGACATTACGACGTTCGGCGGACGCCCAAAATTACTATCCCTTACTGGTGTGGGTGAACCGTTTTTATAGATCTCAGGACACCTTCCACATATCGTTATGCATAATTTTAGTCATCATTAATTTCTCATTAGCGCATTCTAGAATATTTTCTATAAGATCGGTGTGACATGGGTCAATGGACTTTGTTCCCATGCATAGCTTCTATGTATAATAAATTTATTTGTTTAAGATGGAATTAATTAATATTGGTTATAATCAATAACTAATATTCATCTTCGTACTTTGATCATAAAATAGATCTATATTAAGGTACCATTATCTCAAATCTTATTTACAATGCTAAACCTTTTATGGCGTCTAATTATTTTAACATATTCACCTTACTTGTGAGTACTGAATGCCCAATCCTTTTACATCAACTTAAACGGGAACGAGGACAAATCTCCACGTCACAATATTAGGCAAATGCAATTTGCCATAAGAACGGGTATAGTACTGAGAGATATCGATCACAGATATTTGAATAAACACTACACAGCTTCTACACAGAATATAATTAGTTATAAAATGAAGCCTTGTCGGCCTAGGTTTTAGAAATAAAAGTCATAAATTAAATTAAGTTATACTTATTTCCAAATTAAATCATGAATATAGTAAATTGTTAATTAAGTATCGAAAGTGAAATTAGATATAGGCATGATAGTTTACAGTATTCGGTAATAATTAAGTAGTCGTTTTGAATAAATTGAATTAAATTGATAAGGCAACATGTTTATTTATGTAGGTAAGTCACTGTGTTTAGTTTTAAAAATAAGTTTGTGATGCTAGTAACTTCGGAAACTAAGTTGAATAATTTTATAAATAATTTGAGGAGCAATTCGATGAATCATGTACGCCATTTTTTAATCAATTCTTCGCAAGCAATAATTGAAATAAATATTATTTGCATTTATTATTTTTGTTGGGAACGCTAGTTATTTTGACGCACGAATATTTATTTTATTTTTATATAGCATTTACCCAAATTAATATAAATAGATCATTTAATTTTATGTATTTCTTTTATTTAATAAGCCTAGATTCACAGAAGACAATTTGTTATTGTTAAGGGATGTTCCTTACCGTTAACTGCTTAGATAAATTTATGATTAAATCTGAAACGTGTTAGTAGTGGCAAAGACTTATGTTTTATTCTAAAGAATGTCCGGAAACTGAGGATTATATTTTCGTAAATCTATAATTTCTTTATCTAGTAGATGAATGTAAGTGGCCATTAAAGCATTTTTTTTTGTTATAGTACGAGACGGTAGTTTAGTGCAGGAAAGAATCGCTCCGTTCCCCATTAAAAGGATTCTCTCTTGCTAGTAAGTTTTGTTCATCAAATCAACAACTAAAAATAACCGTGATATTAAAATTCCTTTATTATATTATTTACTCCATTCTTGCCGCTACCCATTTCTGCAACAGGATAAAAAGATTTGGAAGTGTATATTTTTGTTATAATAATTTGAAAGTGTACAACAGAACATAGTAACACAAAATAAGACCTAGATTATTAAGCTTCAATAAATTTCTATCATATTTTCATGTATCAAACATAAATAATCCATTAAAAAGCTATAAACTTTACCAAGCCCATGCTTTCATAATTAATGTGAACATTGCTGTATTAAAGACAAGACAAGAAAAAACAATATCAAAATCTCAACTCTCCATTAAACCTAAAAATGTTTAAATCATACACGATCTTTGCGCCAAAATAATAAACAATTGTACTGCAATTTATAAAGCAAAAAATCGGCGACAAAACAAAAACAAAAGAAATGCTAATAACACGACGCTTTAGTTGACAGCCGAAAATAAATTCAATTTGTTTTTGTGCAAAAGCACTAAACGAACGTGTTGCTTTTGGAATTGTTTCGTGTGCGACTATACTATAGGGAATGCAAAACAAGGTCGAAAACAAAATTTTAATATATGTGTGTTCGAAACAAAAGTTCCTAATTGTAGATTATGGATTTGAAGTAAGTAAATTACGGATTCATTTAATAATATTCTCTTCAAAACTTTTGTTGGTTTTTTTTTGTGTAGTTTACTATATGTGTTTCCAAATATATTATTCATTACTTGATGTAGCAGATTTTATGAAAGCTAATTGTGTTTAACAAAAATTAACACTAAAATTAACTGCCGAGAGAAAATTATTGGAATCAAAATAAAAATTGGGGAAAAAGCGACTTAAGTTTCCATATATGTATTGCTAAAGTAACAACTGTCAACAATTAACATTGAGAGAAACTGATTTTGTGTCTGTTATAAAACAATTTAGGATACTAAAAAATTTTTTTAACCCTTTAAACGTCATAATTCAATCCGACAAATAAATGTTAATTTTTTTGATAAATATTATTCAAAGGCCTTAAACATAACATATTATTAAAAAAATATATTAAATTTTTTCTGGTTACGGAGATAAAGGATGTCTCATTAATGGAACGTTTGTAAGTAACACTGTCAAAAAACATATAGTTGTGAACATTTAACTTGTTTAGAATAAAGTAAAGTAAAATATTTTCATTAATTTGTGTGAAAGGGCTCAAAACAGCCATCGTGTAATGGCACATCACAATTGTTGCAAATCCTTTTTTTTGCCACCAAAAGCACACCTTCTTTGTGTAGCAATATGAAGAACTAAATGTCCAATGCCGTTAAATCTAATTTCCATATTTTGACGTCCACCTACAATCTTTGATCTTTGTGGTCCGGACCGTTTAGATACGTAGTGAGACAAATAGGACATAGCAACTTTTCGGCGAGATGTGTTTTCCTCAGGATTAACTATTGGTACAGTCTTCACGCATTTACAACAGAAAAATCTATACACTGTGTAAATAACGGCCACCACAATTTCTTTGATCGTATCCTTGTCCTATAAAGTGAAACCTGCTTATCTAATTAATAAGTCAACTCCACACATATGTGTATTATATTTTTGAATAACATTTGGAATTTGAATCGGGAATCGACACATGTTTTCTTTCTTTGCGACAGTACCTTTTTGTTTGTCCTATTGGCTTAATAGTACTATTATTTGTGACAAGCGATACACATTTGCTATCCTTTCATTGAGAACAAGCACTTTGTTCCTTTTATCAAACAAGTAATCAAAATAACCCTTCTCTTTCGATTTCACCATTTCTTTATTTAACATCAAAGGACATTCCTGAGTGTCGTGTTCTCGGATTGTACCGGTTGTTTCAATTTTCCGAAATGGCACATTAGCTCATGACTTGTAAAAAAGTTGTCAAAAAAGAGTTCGTGTTTCGGATAGTCGTTCTCTGATATGCATTTTATAACATTTAGTAATTACACGATTTCCCAAAGATCCTTACTCATTTCCACTTTTGCTACAATATGTTTTGAAGTTATATAAATATCAGTTTGAACTACACATATACTATAATTTATAACCAAATTGAATTGGTTTACCCAGCATAAACATTTTTGCAGAATGTCACCCATAATACCCAACCATCATTTCATCTATTGCTAAATGTGAGTGCATTACTCCAAATTTCATTAAGTTTTGTTGAATAAATCAAAATATGGTTGCAAGTTGCACATTTCAACTTTTTTATCTATTTTGGAATTATCCGCTAAATGAAGATATTTTTTTATTTCACGAACTTTCTTTCTAGGCATCGTATTATATACTATAGGTAGCCCACTGTCCTGAGATTGTTCCCAATACATATCCTCTTGAGGTAGTTTGTGATAACCACTTAACAGTAAAATTCCAATGAAATTTTTCAAATCGGCGACACAGAACGAAAACATTTGATTATTAATCACTAAATAGGTAATCCACGTTATAAAACCTAGCATGCACTTCATTGATAGTTCCCACAAATTGCTATTATAAACAAATTAGTCTTGCGACGACGAGAAGTACAAAAGACGTGGTGATTGAATGCATTTCTAATGCATTTGCTGACATCGTACTGACATCGCTTGGTGAATTAGATAAATAAATTACTTTCTCAACCTAAGGAAGTATTTTTCTTTCTTCTAGCCGTTTTCTATCCTTTGGATATAGGCCTCTCTCATATTTTTCCAGTTTTCCCTGTTCTGTACCAGTTTAGTCCGGCTGTTTTTTTGATGTCATCATGTCATCTTTGTTGTGGCC
>WYDF02047671.1:0-12213 GCA_009867245.2 Adranes taylori | reverse complement strand
TAAGTAATTTTGTTAAATATATTGCATAAGATTCATTAGGTACAAAAGAAGAAAGATATATATTACTTAAACAAAGCGTACGTTCGTCAACTTACCCCTCTCTCCACTAATTATATATATATATATCATTTTGTAACAGCATCTAAGATGCTGAGAATTCAGTCTTGATATTTAATCTTGAGAATAAAAGAATTTTGGTACCTATATATTTTTTCCTATATATATATTTTTTTTTTAGAAAATTTGAGAGCATAGTCGACAATTATGCCCCCAAAAAGAAATCGATTGGTCCATCTACGTCTCAAGGACGAAAGAAAAAAATTTACGAACTTAAGAAACAGACGAGCAACGGGAAGCAAGATTAGAAGATGATCGTATACAAACTGCTCAAACACGTTCTTCTCAAATGAGCGAGGAACGAGAATCAAGATTGGAAGCCAATCGAGTACTATCAGGCCCGGTCTAATGAAACAATTGATCAAAGGATAACAAGACTGGAAACCAATCGAGAACGCAATGTTCGATCAAGACGGACATTATTTGTACACTTGCATATTTCAGTTTATTAAAAGAAAAACTTTAATATTTAATTTTTTATCAGAATTTTTAAGTAGCAATCGCAGCATCGCGCGGCGGGTAAGCTAGTTTTAAATAAACGTCATCCCATTTTATCCAATATAAATCGATTGTGATGATTTGTATCTTTTGGGTCCCAGAGAGGTCTTTTCGCAAAAATAAAACTATAAAAAATATCTACATCCATTGCGCATACTATAAATACATGATAGACTGACTTGTCAATAGCGATGCTGAGCGACCAAATCAAACAATCTTGTACCCTTCTCTTTGCTTTCTCTTTTATGCGCTGTCAGCTTGCAGCTCGTCGCTCTACTTTTCGCTTTTATCGCTGCTTTGCTCGCCGCTCCATTATGTGCTTAGCCTTAGGTAGCAAGGAGCACGGGTGTGCCATTTAGTCTCGCCTCGTTAACAGATCCGAATGTTTGTTTAACGGACGCACGCGTGGATGCTATTTTTAATTATTATTTTTAATTAGAGACACTTGATTTTTGCTACAAATATTTATATGTTTCTATTTATTAATATTTCGTGTTGCTATTAATCCCAGTGTTACCTTTAAATTTGTGAAGTACATAAACCTATTAAAGTTTTGTGTTAGAATAATGGTTAGTTTTGTATGTTTTCAAATAGGTACCCTACGTAATTTACTAATTAACCTGAGATACGTAGATAATAATATATTTAATATATAGTTTAATTCTTTATAAACTGACTATAAAATTAAGTCAAAATCTAATAAAGGAATCTAAGAGAAAGTGTAAATTTAAGGATGCTTTAAGATCAAAATATTCATGTTTTGGTAAAGACCGAAGTAACAATGAAGCCAAATGTTTAGTTTGTGGCTCATTAGTGTCAGTATCAAATAAAGGTAGTGTGACCTAGAAAAACATGTGAACACAGAGAAACATAGGAATGCTGTAAGAAGTTCTTCGTAATCAAGAAAAATTGATTGTTTCCTAGCGGCAAAATTTACATAAGAAAGTTCAAGCAGCAGAAGCAACTCTTGCTTTTCATACTGTGCGCCCTCGCCAGTCCTTCAAGTCTGTCGATTGTATTTCTAACTTAAACAAAACTATATTTCCAGATTCGGATATTGCAAAAAATTTAAACTGCAAGAGAACCAAAACATAGACAACTGTTACAAATGTTCTTGCTCCACATGCTTGCCTGACAAATGTTCTTGCCTTATCAAGACACTCAAAGGCGAGATGGTTGTCGTTGTTTTCCGCTATTGAGAAAATTCTAAAAATATATGCAGCCCTTAAAGAGTACTTGTTATCACATGAGCAAATTCCTTTATAATTGAAAGATTTCTTTTCCAATAATTTCGCTGAACTGTTACTACGGTTTGTCCATTCAAAAAGTCACTATTGCATTCAAAAATTGCATCAATTCTAAAAGTAAAGAATTCTAGAAGTGATAAATAATGCTGCTTTGTTCATTGAAAGAAGCTTAAACAAATCGTTTGGCCGAAAATTGTATGCCTTTGAAAGTTAAACAATTACTTTTTCGGCAAATTGATCAAGAAAAAATTGAACATTTCAAAGAAAAAACGAAAATGTTTTACCAAGTTTGCTTGGAATATCTAGAAAAATGGACAGCTTAAATGACCAGATTCAATTATTTTATGTGGTTGGATTTGAAAACCATCAAAGATAAAAAAGTTTAAGACGATAATGTTTTCAGGCATGAACAAAATTAACCATTCTTTCACCCCACGAATACATTGCTGTATAGAGGGAGATTGGAGAAGTTAAAAAAACTAGGTGAAGATTGGTTTTTGTTCGACACCAAATCCTTGAAACAGGTTCTCAAAGATATGGATAGCCAAAGCACTTTTAAAAGGATTACTCTGAAAAAACTCAAAACGAAAGCTGTACATTTTTCTGTATCCAATAAAGCAATGGAAAACTATCGCTTTCAAAATGAAGAAATGGTTTTCAAATCACCATTTAAACGTGTTTTCTCAGGAAGGTCAGCTGTACAGCTTATCCTTCTCTTTCTTAACCAATGTCCAATGAAAAAATTGTCGATGTCAAAAACCTTCTGGCTCTTATGTTTGGAGAAAACTGGGCAAGTACTGAAGAACCCTTCATTAATTGATCCTGACTTGTTTTGAACCGACAACCAGCAAGCTTAGTGGAAGAAGATGAGACAATCTTTGAGTGTTTAATTCCAGAAATTACAATTCACATTTAATTTTTGTTTGATTAAACATAAGCGATATTTTTTATTGTTTCCATAAATATATTTTTCATTATTTTACATTTCTATTGAATACTAACTTTACTAAAGTTTTGAAAAATAAAACAAGTTTTTAAATGCTGGTCCAAAACCAACTTTATCCATTCATCTTCGTGCAAAACCAACTTTATCCAAAGAAAATTACTAAATAAATAAAAGATGATTCAACATTTCATGTGTTTTATTTTTTTAAATAGTTTGCTTGATGACAAAAATAAAGAAAAAGAAAACTTGCCATTACAGCAGTAAAAAATAATTTGTTAAAAATTTCCTTTTTTTTAATACTGTAAAATTTTACCTGATGGATAAAGTTGGTTTTGCAGTGGCACTCCTCAGTTTCATTGCGGTTTTGATGATAATGGAACTACTTACCATGCAAAAAATTTTCTTTTCGGTGTTGATTTTTGTGAAGGTGTTGAGAGTCTCCACTAATTTGCTTTATTTAAAATTTATTTGTAAATACTCGATAATATTTATTATATATTTTTTTAATGTAAAAAATTAAAGACAAATTTAGTAAACAGTAATTTATTTATGTATAATCATAAGGATCTGTAATATTAATGTAATATATTCCACTCACATCAAATGGTGTGTCAAAACCAAATGGGATAGTTTTATGAGTATTACATTTACCAGCTTTAAATAAAAACCACGAACTACATTCTATTGCAACAATATGCTTTTTCAAACTAAGTATAAAGTACGGTACAGATAATCTGTGGCTACAGAATACTGAAAAATAAAGATAATTTCATTATGCAATAAAATACTAAATTATTTAACTTATATGCTCAAAGTAATTTAAAATAGGAAACATAAAAAATTATTTGAAAATATTGAAAATATTTTGAAAAAATTGAAAATATTCTTAATTAAGTTAAAATATTCTGAATTTAACGCGTTGGTTGCCATGAACAGCACCGGTGATACTCATTCATAGTTTATCTTGATGCCATGAGCATCACCCTTGTTGCACAGATGGTACTTTCTTCAAGATAACCTAATAACCGCGGTCTGCAACTGATGTTTGCAAAAGAATATAGGGCATGTAAGAACAAAATAAGGTTTAACTTGCTGCAAAATTCAACACGTTAGGTAGTAATACAAGTTTGAATATAGAAGTTCAGTGGTTTGTAGTGGAATTCTTTAGAGTAATCTGTAGAGTAATCTTTTGAATCGTTGTTAATCTATTCCAGGGGTTCCCAAAGTGGGTTCCCAATTCTGCATCGAAAATACGCTTACAATTTCCAACTTGATGTATGAGAATCACAAACCAATCTACGTTTGTACACCTGGAGATCTCCTAATGGACACACGAGGAATGAAATAGATTACATCTTGATTACGCAGAGATGAAATCCTCAGTAAAACCGGTGAAAACGAAAACCATCTGGAGATTGTGAAAGCGATCATCAACTACTGATGTGTGAATTTACAGGAAAACTTAAATTCTGTAGGCGTAGGTAAATAAAAGTCCACCCAGGCTCAGCGGTGACGAGGTTACAGTTTCTAACAATAAAACTGTAACAGCTCGAAGAACTTCAAATAAAAAATACTGAAGCTATATGACAGGTTGTGAAACAGTCTCTAGTTACAAGTCTCTAGTTAGAAGAAATACCTCAAGAAAACCAAAATACTGTTATACAGCCCTGGTTATCAACGAAAACAATAGATTCCATTTAGGAATGAAGGAACATCAAATACCGTGACAACAGTCTAGATCTGGAACTGTACCAAACGTTGCACACATTGTGTCACAAGATTCGGAAAACAGGCTTATGGCCAGAAGATTGGTCAACTTTAGTATTGGTTCTCCTACTTAAAAAAGCGTCAAAAATAGTCTGTGAAAGAAAACTAGCCCTGATATCACATTCCAGCAAGATTATGATGTACATTCTTCAAGTGAGACTTTAGAACATTTTCAGGATAGTAGGCATTGTCAAAACAAAAGTCAGGATAGTAGACCGAGATAACGAAATACAGCCTACAAAAAAAGGAGACTTTGAAGTAGTCGAAAAATCTGTGTATTTGGGCTCCATGCTCCATAAGTCCGGCTATTGCAAATTGGAAATAAGGCGACGAATTGAAATTGCCCGCTTGGCTGTGATAAAACTAACAAAAATTTGGGAAAATCGAAATATCACTAGGAAAATAAAGACAAGCCTTGTAAACGCATTAGTTTTTCCCGATTTTTCGTACGTTTCAGAGACCTGGGCCTTCCATCCCTTCAGAGCCCTTACAGGCATTTCATCCCTTTCAAAAACTCGTATAACATTAGATTAGAGGATTTGTTAACGGATCTAGCTCATCATTCATTTCCTCCCATCTGTTTCAAGTATCTCTCTTCCATTGTCCTCGAGTCTCCTCCCAGACCTTCTACAATTCCCCACAGTATGTTATACAAGTACCTCCAAAACGAAAGCCTTAATCAGATCATCAAATTCCTTTAAGTTTCACAAAATCGGACATTCAATCGTCCTCCTATTTATCTCCCCCTCTTCTGACTCCGTTCCAACGACAGGAGAAGAATAAATGCGTTTGAAATGTCGGTCTGGAACAGGATGCTTTGAGTTCCCTGGACGGCTAAAAGAACAAATGTCTCGATCTTAAATCAGGTCAAGCCGTACAAAGTGAATCTTGAAATTTTTCGGACACCTCTCGACATGACAACATATAAAAACTTGTTGCTCAGGGAAAACCGGAAGGGGAAAGGAAACGGGTCCAATCCCCAACTAGGTGGACCGATATAATTTCGAAACTAACAGAAACATGTTTCACTAAAGCAGCGCGTCAAACGAATGATCGACAGACCTGGAAATCAACTGATAAACAAATAATACAGAGATTGAAAGATTGACCTATTCAACGTCAACATCCAGCATAGTCACTACACGTCGGTCAGGACGTTGGAGGAAGAAGAAGAAGTTTAGATATACCAGTCAAAATGTGAAAGCTAAACGTACCATCTGCGCTAGGCTCTTCACAACATCTTACTATTTATCTTTGTTGTATTTTCTCTATATTCCTCTTCTAATTTTATTTACGCTATAGTCATTTGCGTTGTTCAGTTCGGTTCATCTGTAGGTATTTTTTGCTTTTATATATTGTTTTTTGCATTCATATTATTAACATATTATGATATTGACACTACAAAGTCTTGCTCAAACATAGTTTAAATTGATTATAGCTTCTAAATGGGTGTTGCTTATGTATTATTTAATATTGTATGTCGAATTAATCTGTAAATTTGTTCAAGTTTTTTATTTAGAAATTTCCCTAATTTTGAGTTTTGAGATCCACTAAATGCTACAAATGGTCTTATCGGTAATTTGTTCTTTTGTGGATTTTTGGTAATCCATACAATAACCATAACGTTAGGTTGGAAGAGCTTGAGATGTATAAACAACAAAATAATTAACTGTGTCAAACACAAAAGTCAAATTTAATTCAATTAGAACATAAACTTAAACGATGAATATATAATATATTGAATAGTTTGAAACTTCAAATTTATTTATTTACATTTTTAGCTTACCTACATCATTGACAATTGAAGGATGTTCTGGAGGACAACCAGGTTGAATGTATCCACCATTTACATAGAAATCTACAGTTCCCCCACTACTTGTATAGCCAAAGGTTGCTATAGAAGTATGAATCAACACTACATTATCAGCACTTGTTTTAGTCAATCTGTATGGTTTAAATATATTGTATTCAAAAAACGGTTTAGCAGCATCTAGTCCAAATATCCGACCAACACGTAAACCAGTTTTTTTCTTTAGGTATTGGCTTGTGTAACTACTTACCTGTGCGCCCATTGAATGACCAATCAATTCGATATTTGAATGATTGTATTTATAATCTTGTACTAAAGTTTGTAAAAATTTGCTTGCATGATTACCTACAATTACAGAAACGTTACTCTTACTGCTAGGAATCGATTCAACTCTGATTATAGGATATTATTTCTACACCAACTAGGAAATACTAGATAAGGTAATATATCACTAACAAGAGGTAGCTATTACAATTTACTTAAAATATGGATTTTCTGGAGTATTTACCTAAATACTTAAGAAAATTCTATTCAATGTATAGGACACGGAAGAAAATAGATTATCTGAGGTATTTAACAGAATACCGTACAAAGTGTATTCCGAACCTAAACCCGAAAATAATGTTAAAGGATTTATGAAAGTATCTCACCAAACATGGAAAAAAGGTTCTTGCAGGGTTACTTTGGGCCGACACAAAAAAAGTTATTAATTTTTGTACTAAAGAAGCAAAACAAGACATATGGGAATTTTTGGGGTTAAACAATAGTTTCTTCCCTATTTGAGGGTATTTTAATAGTTCTGGGTAAATTAAAATTTACCCAGAACTCCACCTGACTCCCGACTCCACCTGGACAGGACTACTCCTTAATTGTCCCCGTTTTATGCTCCCTAGTGGGCTTCCTTGTTTTACCGCGGTGACCTTTTTTCCCTATCTACACATTCAATCCGTATATTTTTTGTTTTACTGACAGGTATTTGTAAAATTGGTCGCTTCTATTTTGATTTATTAATTTTAGCAGGAATTTAAAATATACTTTGTTATGTAACGCGTATTTAAATAATTAACTATCAAACAATTTCTTAAATTGTACAGGTACAGTCCTAATTATAACCGTACCAAAAACTTTAACTACTTTTGTAATTACATTTATACTTTCATAAAAGCAAAACTTTCAGTATATATAACACAAAAAAAATTAAACACAAAAATTTATAATAATTGAAAAATTACTCATATATATATAATTATTTATTATGTTGATTCTTATTTATGCATCTTGAAAATTAATGTTTTATTAGCAATAAACTTTAGTGACAGGGGCTTATCGAAAGTAAAATTGAAATATTAATATTTAAGGTTTATACCAAAGTGTTGTCTATACCAAAGTGTCGAAGGGGCTGAAAGGGGGGTAGAATTTCGGAGAATTCTACCTAAAAACACGGTGCCTGCACCAAATTGTCGCACCCCGTCTGATGGGGTTGTACCTAAGGGTTCACTAGATGGCAGAAATGAAATAAGTATTTATATTTGAAATAGATTATTTTAAAGTAGTTACATTTAATTTGAAACAAATATTTAGTTTACTTAACAAAGTATAGTTTTACTTAACTCAAGGATAATAAATAAAGCTATACTTGGTTAAAAATAATAACCCTTTTATGATTAAAGAATGGTAAATAAATTTACAAAAAGTTACAATTAATTCGCATCATAATATACGATGTTTTCAGATTGTTAAATTGATACATGTTTTCATAATCAGCCCTTAGCATTTTTATAACAATTAATAAAAATAGACCTTACACTTTGTGTCGATGTCAAAACGCCATAATAACTAATGTGTATATATTCGCGAACTGAACAGTTTTAATTTTAACTTCAACTTGAGCGAGCATCTAAACTACCAAGCTACCGTTTTTAACTAGAGAAGCCTATTAAACTAACTTTGACATTCAACTCTCCTCGACTGGAATTTTAGTAATTTCCGTTCTAACAAACTCGTGTCAAAATTGAAATACTTCTTCTATGTAAATTAATTCTCTAAAGAGCGTTTAAAGATTTACGGTTGAGAACAATATTTAAATTTTTAGTTTTTATTTTCAATCTAATACTAATTACTGTTTCCAACTAGCTGTGCATATTGAATGAATCATTTATATATTTCGCGACGCGGCGATATGAATGCGTTAGCAAGACTGAATTTCCCTATATGTCACTGATAATCTACCATTATCATTTCTCTTGAGGTTTTGAGGTTGTTTGTCAACCTTCACGAAATTCATCAATAACACTACTCCGACCAAATTTAAATTCTTGATACCACCAAAACACAGTCTCGTGTCCAAAAGCAGTTTCTAAATCAGCCTCGCACTCTTTTTCACATCCAAACACATTTCTGCAATCGAAAATAAAATAGAATCATTGCTCGAAAATGCTTACGATTTGAATCCATATTATCATATTAACCTTCTGTCATTTGTGTCAAATTTTACAAATGGTCATGCGTCAAACATCAAATAACTTCGAAATTAAAGCAGCAACCCGTGTATCGTCTCTATTTATTGAAATCACTTTTTTATGCGCTATACATTTGTTTTCATGAAATGGTGAAATGTTCAACGCAATTAAATAGTTATTTTCAGAGAAAATGACGAATATATTTTTTAAACCATTAATTTTCTTAAACCAAAATTTCAAATTTGCAAAATTCACAAAATCAGTAATACAACATCGTAATCTGTGACGAATTTTGGATAGATTTGTACGAGACTCAAACTAAGCAACAATAAACTGTGCTTCAAGACAAACCTTCTTGTTTCACGCAAAAAATTGCTTGTATTTTTTTGCTTGTCCTGGACATGTTGCAACATATTCTTGAACATGTTTTTGAGCAGTGATGCTATCATTGTTTTGGCCGTAAACTATTGTGTTTCAAAATCTATAATATTCAATAGGGTACATTCGTGTTTCGACAAATGGCACTATGAGCAATAAAAAATATTTCTATGCTTGTAAAACAGCAATACACTAAAATTCAAATTACAAATTGCTGCATTCATCGCGAAACGTTCATGATTAAAATTGCCAGAAGAACGATTACAAACAATGAATGAATGAATAAATGCAAAACAATCAACAACATAAGTGAATCAGGAGCCCTAAATTTACTTTCAAAAACCGTGTGGACATATGCAATTGGTACATGAATCTATATTGATTTACACTGAATTACATTAATAGGTTTTTAATGAGAGTCACTTGATTTCACTTTATTTTTATATAACTGGTAACCGGTTTCACGTAATCGTGCCACGCATCATCAACCCACTTTATCTGCTATTATATAAGAACCATTTATAAAAAATAATAAAATACACGTGATGGTTCTTACTATGAGAGGGATTTTAGTCTAAAAGAACCATCACATGCATTTAGTTATTTTATTTATATAATAGCAGATAAAAGGGCCTGATGATGCGTAGCATGGATAAGTAAAACCGGTCGCATTGATATAAAAATAAAGTTAAGTGTCAACCTCAAACAACTGAAGTACGTGTACTTAAGTAGTTATTTTATGCTTTTTCTAAGCATAAAATAACTACTTAAGTACAGATCTATTGCTACAAATAAAGAATTCAAATTAACGACATACCAACTTTCCAAATATTTCTGCTGCTCTGCATGTAGCTCATATTTGCTATATTTGCATAATTCAAGCTAATCACGTTAAATTTATTCAAAGATAGAAGAGCATTTGTTATGTTCGTCACCTGTTCATCAAACGCTGTTTGTGCCCAACCATGTACCACAATTTTAACTGGCAAATTTAAATCTAGGAAATCGGGACTCGCTAAACTTTGTGATTTTACCTCGCCACTTTTACGTGACCATATAATAAAATTGGCCGGATTCTTCGTTTTTAATACATTTGCTCCAGCGATAGGCAATGTCAAGACTAGAAAAAAAAAGATGTGTTGTAACGAAAATAATGTTCGACAATAAACATGCTTCCTCAGTTTGAAGAACCAATTTGAAAGCAATTAAATTTCCATCATTATTGTAATATCAATATAAGAGTTAATGACAAAGCAAAAGATAGACAGGCGAGCCGCATTAGTCCGAACCCCAAGTACTTCGCATTTCTCATTGTTCTCTGGTCCGGGAAAGCGGAAAACTTTGAAAACTGCGGAAAATGTTGATATTGAACAGCCATTATACACATGGATAGTGCATCTAAAAATAAGATGCTGAGTGGTGATATCATCGCAGAGAAAGCTAGATTTTTACTGAGAAATGATGCACAAAGACGACTTTCGTGCAAATAGCTTTTGGGTATACAATTTTAAAAAACTATTTGGAATGAGAGTGCTGAGTTTGACCGGGGAAAAAGTTTCGAGCGATGAAAATGCTTTTGAAAGTTTTTAAACCGAGTTTCTAAATGAAATCACAGAAAAGGGACTCAATCGTGAACAGGTTTACAATATTGATGAGACGGGTCTTTACTGGAAGTCATTTCCAAGAAAAACACTTGTTTTGGCAGGAAAAAAGAAGCTGCAGGGCGAAAACTAAGCAAAGAACGGATAACTTTTTTCCCTGCTAGAATGCTGCCGGGAGCCATAAGTTCAAGAGCGTGTAAGAATGTTGTTCTTTCAGTTAAGTATTTTAACCAAAAAAGTGCATGGATGAACAGACAAATATTTCTCGACTGATTTCACAACGAATTTTGTTTTGCCGTGAGAAATTACCTTACCTCTATAAACCTACCCCAAAAGGCGATTTTACTCTTGGACAATTGTCCTGGCAATCCGGCAGCTGAAGAGCTAATAAATGACGACAAGCAAGTAACTGCACTTGGTCAGCCAATGGACCAGCATATAATCGCTGGAATGCGGTACAGAAGATGTTTACTTTACAGTATACTGTCGTCAAATGAATCTTTAAAAACTCTCATTAAACGATTAACAATAAAAGACGCGGTTTTAAACATAGTAAAATCTTGGAATAAATCCTCTCAGGGGAACATTTTCAGCTCTTGGTCAAAACGTTGGCCTCTTCCCAAAGACCAACTAACGAAAATTCGTCAGAACCCTCAATTGCGCCAGACATTGTTAATATTCTCCAAATTAAATTTATTATTAATATTTTATTTACTTGTTACTACAGCGTTATAATAGTGTTAGTCCTTCCCGAGCTTGAAGGATAATTTTCTAATTTATTTGTTGTTTCTGAACTGGGAGCAACTTTAATTTAATAGCTCTAAATCATTCTGAACTGGATGTGTAGCTTTTAAGTGTAGCTATTTATTATGTATGTTATTTATCGCTTCCAACCTTTCGGACTGAAAGCTTATTATTTAATTATTCCTCCGAATCTTACGGAACTGAAGGCTAGTTTTTAAGCTTAACTAGTTATTATTAATTTTATTTATTGCTTCCGACCTTTCGGAATGAAATCTGAAATTCAATTTATGCCTCTGGGCCTTTTGGGACTGAAGACTGAATTTAATTTATTGCTTGGGATCTTTCGGACTGAGAGCTGACATTAAATTTCTGCCTCTGGCCCTTTCGGAACTGAAGGCTGAATTTAAATTTTGAACAAGTAGATGAGTTAGTCCAATTTCAGAGACGTGTTGATATCATGTGTATTCACAAATTGCTTAAAAATGGCAGGCTGGAGCAGATACGTATTTCAAGTATTAGCGTATCTATCATCGGTACTCTCTTTTAGTAGTCATTGAAAGTCTTCGACCTAATAACTACCGAAACAAACCAGTTAAGACATAAGCTAATTCTATAGATGAATGTACAATATATTTATATATATGTA
>WYDF02047660.1:0-12214 GCA_009867245.2 Adranes taylori | reverse complement strand
TTATAATTTGACTTTAAGTCTCCTAAGTACAATATTAGCTATATCACAATAGCTTACGTATTTTCACACAGAATAAATCTCATGAGTCTAATTTGTGAGCACTTAATATTAATTGCAAAATTGAAAAACGTTACCAACTAACGACGAGATCTCGTTTCGATGTATTTGCGTACACATAAGGCAAGTGCATGTATCAATCTAATGGTACATTGTGAAAAATCTATTGCGTCCAATTTTGCGTAATTTGTCCTCAACGTCACCACTCTACAAACACCATCCTTACCAGTATGTGTTTGTATTATTCTGGCCAACGGCCATTTTAATAAAGACAGGGCTTCATTTTTAAGTAGCACTAAAGTTCCTACTTCTTAATTTACTTCGTTTTTATGCTCATGTGCTCTTCGATGTAATGTATTCAAATAATCTCTATTCCAACTAACCCAAAAGTCTTAATGCAATTTTGTAACCAATTGCCAACGACCTATCTGAGTGTGTTCAATATCCTGTAAACCTTCTTCAGGGAATGTTGTAAGTGGTTCTATAGGGAGGAAGTGACCAGGTGTCAATACCAATATCCCTTGGATCTCAGCTAAGTGAGCTAAGGCATTGAATTGATTATTTCTTCGATTTGAGATATAACAAAACTAAGTTCTTCGAAGGTAGGAACTTGCTCCCCTACAACACGAAGTAAATGTGATTTAAGCGAATGCTCTGACGCATCCCACAACCCGCAAAATTTTAGTGCAGACGGCGGACTGAAGTGCCAACAAATTTGCTCAGTTGCGGCAGCATTTCTGACAAGATCAACGATTTGAGAATTTGCCCCACCCAAGTTTGTACCACAATCGCTGTATATATCACTACTGCGACTTCTACGAGCTAAAACACTACAAAAGGCATCTAAAAATGGCATCCCAAGATAAATCAGATGCTAGTTCCAAATGAACTGCTTTGACCACCAAACAAATAAAAACGCATTTGCGCAGGGGCGAAGTATACCTTTCGGATCTTAACCCCTCGTCTGCGACTAGGTGGTACTGTGAATGGGCCACAATAATCTATTTGAACTTCCATAAAAGCCTTAGCTTGAGATATTCGAGCCAAAGGTAAATTACCCAATTGGCTGTTTGGTTCCAAGAATCCAAAATTGCTGTAAGTATAAATTCTAATGTTTGTCCACCAACATGTAGGTTTGCCTATGTGCATGCTCGATTATAAGAGTCGTTAATCGATGCATTCGAGGTAAGAGACAAGGGAACTTGGCGTCATAAGTAAGTTCAGTGGAATTTGCTAACCTGCCACCTACCAGAAATATATTTTGAGAGTCCATGAAAACGTTGAGTTTAAGACATGGTTTGCTAACTAACCGCCGATTTCGGATTTGTTCTATTTCATTAGCGAACGATTCCTTGTCAACCAATCTAACTATGGTGTACAAAATTTGAGATTTATCAACTGTAAAAATCAGACCAAGCTGCGTAATGCCTAAGTGTCTTAAATTAATTGTAAAACGTTTGCAGTAATCGAGAATATTCAAAATTTTGTAAGAGAAGAAAACCTATCCAATAAAACTAATAGAGGATTTTCACTCTTAGAATCTACAGAGAGTAAAACGTGTTTACGTTCTTCAACTAATAACGTTCTTCTTCTTCTTGGCTATTCTGAGTGTATATAGAAGACAAAGAATCTTCAGGTTCAGGCAGATCAGGCTCAGTTCCCGCCCACCATAAATTATGTCCGATTAAGTCATTGGGAAATAGACCTCTAGAAAGACAATCAGCGGGATTATATATTGATCTGACATAATTCCAAATTTCAGGAGAAGATTTCTCTTCAATAGTGGCAACCCCATTTGATAAGAATGGTTTCCACCTGTGAGGGGATGACTTAATCCAAGCAAGAGCTACTGAGGAATCAGACCAAGCAACTAATGTTCTATCGAGAGCTTTCTAGCTAAAATATTTTAAATTGCATGAATTAAATTAGCCAACAATAGACCAGCGCACAATTATAAGCGTGGCACTGAGAGCTTTCGAGAGGTGTCACTTTTCTTTTAGCGCAAAGCAACGAACAAACTAAACTACCATCATTATCCGGAGTGCTAGGATAATCTACTGCGCAATAAGCAGAAATTCACACATGATTTCATCACCAAATTCATTTGTTGTGAGAAAACACATAACGAGGAATTTCTAATCGAGAAAGCAGAACGAGTTCGTTTTTAAGACGTTTCCACTTATGCAGTAGTTGAGTTGGGGACTGGTCGTCCCATCCATGTCCTAATGACCATATTGCTTGAATAATAGCCTTAATCAACAAAATGTCTGGGCCCACCAAGCCAAGTGGATCAAATATACGTGCCATTCACTAAGTAATTTAGTACGTTTCTTTTTAGTACAAGGCAAGACGCGTACCTTTACACTATAAGTAAAGGAATCTATAGTTGGAGACCATCTAAGACCTAATATTTTTACAAACTCACCCGTTTGAGAATCAAATGAGAGCAAATGTAATTCATTATGAGAACTGTCTTCAAGAAAACCGAGATCGTTACATGCCGATTTCCTACGTCCGAAACCTCCTTGTCTAAATAAATTAAGTAGCTGCTTCTTCAATTCTATGGCTTCCTGAAGTGACTTAGTGCCAGTGACTACGTCATCAACATAATAATCTGTCTTCAAAACTTGTGCTGTCAAAGAAAATTTATCAGCTTTATCAACAGTTAATTGTTGAATGAGCAGATTCGCTAAATAAGGACTACTATTTAAACCGTAAGTCACAGTGTTCAATGCACATTCCCTAACAGGGTCTTCCAATCTAAAGCGCCATAAAAACGTTGATAATTCTATGAGACGGGTTCACTAGGATTTGTCTAAATATTTATTTTATATCTCCAGTAAATGCTATAGGGTGTGTCCGAAAATTAAACAAAATTTTCACTATATCTAATTGCAATTTTGGATCAAATAAAAGAGTAACATTAAGAGAAATACCTGACCTATCATTTGCTGGGCCATCAAATACAACTCTATGTTTAATCCATCAGACTGTCAGGCTTTAGAACACAGTGATGAGTAATGTAATAACATTTTTTTATATTTCTTGGATAAACTCCTTATATGCATGGAAAAGATTCTCTATATAATCATTTTCCCAAACTTAATATCTATAGAGTGCAATCTAACGCGAATTTTCAAATTCTGGTTCATCAAGAGCAAAAGGAAGTTTCACCATAAAACGACCTGAACTATCTCTAATGAGAGTATTTTCAAATATTTCTTCACAACGAATTTCTTTCGTTGAAAGTACCTCTCCAATATCCGGATCATTTTTAAAGACCAGAATTTGTTAAGCGTAGTATCTATACCATCTAAAGTAATGTGAAATGAATGAACCTTCAACTGAGCAAGACATTCTGAGCTAGTAGGACCCATGAGAATCCAACCGAATACTATGTGCTTATCAGGACCAGCCACTCCTTCCCCAACTATAGAAGAGAACATATCAGCTCCCAAGAGCATATGTATGGTGGTGTTACGTTGCTAATAAGTATTCTGCCAAAACTAGGTTTTCTATATGGGACCAACCACAACGATTAATTTTAGTGGCTGGCATATTACCACAAATTTTATTTATAACAATGGCATCTAAAGAAATAGCATGCAAACTATTATTTTTGGAATTCAAAATATATGTGACCTTTGCCTTTGCCATCATTCCTGTACCATACAAACAATTTATAGAAGTGTGCGCCTGCATTCTTGTTAAACCTAAACGTTGACAACATGATTCAGTCATAACCGAAAGCTGACATTATCTAAAAAACTGGTTGGGTAATTCCCCATTTGTCTTTGACGTAAGCTAGGAGTGTAGAAAGAAGTACTATGCTTTTGTGAGATGCAATTTTGGAAGCCGACATGTAATTGCGCAAATTTGCATCATCCGATTTACATTCACTCTCTTCTACAGACGACGGTATATTAAAATGCAATAGAGTATGATGTTTGCCTTGACAGACTCTTCTACACTTAGTGACTGATGTACATTTTTATACAATATGTTTAGATCCTAAACAATTCAAACAAAGTTTTTTAGATTTCACTAACTTATTTTTGTCATCTAGAGTGGTATTAGAAAACATATCACACTTATAAATTGAGTGAGCAAGAATTTACAAGAATTTGCGCTTGCTTTACTAACAATTTCCTGAGAATTAAGGAAGAGAGAGGATTTATTGATTTTCTTTGAGTCTATAAATTTTGGTTTTTCAGCCGGCTTAGGTTTAATCGATTCAACTGCCTCTAAAGCACGAGCTTGCTACAAAACAAAATCCATTCCTGGAATTTTAGTATATCACTAGAATCTAACTGCATTTAAAAGAAGCTACGAGTTTGCGAATCTAAGTATCTTTTTGAGCAAGAAATTGAATAACACGAAAGCCCATTCTTCAACAGGAAATCCTAAATTACTCAAAGCTGTGAAATTTTCAGTGATTGTATTCACTAAACTAGTTATTTTATTTGAGCTTTCAACGTCTATATTTGGAGAGTTCGTAATAGCATCCTAATATTGGGAAGCTAGAACACGTTTAATTTGATATATCTTTATTAAAATATCATTCGCATATAAATAATTTGAATCTATTATATGTAAAGAACGAAACAACGATAAAGATTCTTGCGAGAGTGATGTAACTAAATATATTGATTTTTCTACATTCGTGAGATTTTGGTTGTTATGAATGAGCGAAATAAATAGATCAATGAATGTTCAACTAGAGTAAGTTCCATTAAATTGAGGTAAAGATATTTTTGGAAGCTATAAATTGCCTTTTGAGGACTTTGGTTTCTCTGTAGAGTCTACTTCAAATAAATCTCGAGGATAAGCACAAATAGAAAAATATATGCTATACATTTCGATGCGTAAAATGTCTTCTGTTTCCAAATCTACGTCAGTGGTTTCCTTGCTCACACTAAGTTCATCGAGAACCAACAAATGTTCTTTTTTAAACTCCTTCAGAAGCCAGGAGTCTTTTGAATCCTTTTGAAATCTGATTTTAAATTCCTCTTTTGCGACATCACCTACGTGAGCTTTAGTGGCCAATTTCAGTAAATTATTCAAGCGATTAGTATTAACTGTACGCCTAGATACGCTTTTAATAAATCATTACTTGCTTGTAAACATTTTAAATAGAAATGCCTATTTAAATAAATGTAGAAAATATTATACTTGACAACTAAGCAATTGTAGTTGTCAACTATTAAATTCAAACTTTCAAATGACGTAAAATTGCAAACGAATCAAATTTGGTATATTGCTTGCACGCGGAAGGACAAATCGTTTCAAGCTATGCCGCCAACAAGTTTCTTGATGCTATTGCTACTACCATTCTACTGAGAAGCAAGTTACCAATGTTATACTAGAGTGAGAGAGTTTAGTGATCTCTTATAAACAACCTTGAACGCGCAAAATGCTTGTCCTACCAAAATGGCCACCCGTTCACTATAAATGCGATCTAAAAAGAAAATATCCTGTTACTACGACGCCGCCGCTGTGCGCTGCTCGGAACCCATAACATGTGATATATCTACTACTATCTATCTGTTATAGATATATATGCTAAACGGAACTCCCAATCGCGATGCTGCTAATGGGCAACCTTCTGTCACAATAATGACACAACTAAGTATTATACTATATCGGTCTTCAGGAAGTTGCTTCGGGCGCCAGGTCAGTTTATAGTGAGACCGCACTTCGAACAGATGTTGTTGTTCATCGGTACTCAATCACTACTGAGGGCTTAGGTAGCTTTGAGCCTTCTGAGTTGTCCAGAGGTTCTCGTTCTTATTATATGGCATCTGAAACTAAATTTAATATTAATAAGTGAAACAGCATTTAAACTTAAAACAGAATCGTGCATTGTTTTTCTACAGACAAAATAAACAATTGGCGAAAGAAAAATATATACTCAATCAAATATTAATCATAATCGAATAAATGAAAATTAAATAAAATATGCGATATTTTAAGCAACAACATAAACAGAAAAACGGCGCTTAGCGGAACGGTCATGCAATTAAAATAATATTAATAACAAAAAATCGGCGCTTTGCGAAATATTAACGGTACGGTTCGGGTACAGCAAGTACAAAATTCGGTGCTAAAGTAACAATACGGAAGGTGGTGAAAAATGGCGCTAATTTCAATCACTCACTACTATTCGCAAAACGGAAAGTATAATTAGAAAATACTATGGCTTCGTAACGTCGCCTTCGGGCCTGACGTGACTGTATGCCAAACGGGTGCTACCAGCTTCACTAGCAGTATGCACTAAAGACGGCGTATCGTCGCCTTATTAACTAACGCTACTGTATGTCAGTGGACAGTACCAGTTACACCAATAACATACGTTCTTAGTTCGGACGGTGAAATACGGTAGGTACTACAGCTGCGTAGTGTTGCATTAGGAACTAACGCTAATGTCTGCTAAACAAATGCGACCAGCTTCACTAGCAATACGCATTAAAGACGGCGTAGCGTTGCCTTAAACAACTAACGCTACTGTATGTCAGTGAGTATAAGCAGTTACACTAACAGCATGCGTTCGTAGGTTAAATGGTGAGATAAGGTGAAAACTATGGCTGCGTAGCGTTGCCTTAGAGAAGTAACGCTACTGTACGTCAGGTAACTATCACTGGTTTACTATATACGCAACGTCGCCAAATTGAACTGACGTAGCTGTTGTACTAGTGGTATACACTTAAGTAGACAGGAAAGCGGTAGCGGAAAGGTTCAAAGAAAACTAAACTCACGCATATGGTCATACGGTCTACCCTACAACACAAGGGAACAAGCTAAGCAACACATGCAGTATAACTAATACAATGGAAATTATTTAACGTTCTTTCCAAATCGCTTACTGGTTGACTCGCTGGTCGCTGGTGGCTCGGTGCTAACTAGGATGGCTGACTTCTCCTCGAAGTCTGACTCGAGAATAACTCACTATCAAAGGCCTAAGCGCGTCTTATTTATAGGCCAAGAGCCATCTGTATCTCTGGCTGCTTGCCACAGATCGTGTATAAAGTCATAACGCATTACGTTCTGGCCCGTCACGGGTGCTCATAGAAAAGAACGTAGTCGCGAGAGTAAAAAATAAATAATATATTAAATTATTAACGGATCCTACTATCCGGCTATCATAAAGCATTAGGATATCTTATATAATATATCAACAGGCGGTACCAATGCTAACTAATCGATTCTCTTATGATGCATCCTTAGTACGTACGTATTCGCAGTACCACCCATGTCACTCTCGCTAGTATAATGTAACAAACTCCCAACTAACTCATACATATTAAGCGGAAGTTGAAAGGCATGATTATTTTTATTTACATTTCTAAAGCGATACGTAATTAAGAATTTTCACAATGGAAAATATATTTAATAATACTTTCTTTTTATTCTTCGCACTAATTAATTTCTTTAATTTATTTGTGACTTAACATGTGTTAGTAATATTTCTACTTCTAACATGGAATAGGAAAATCTCATTTAATATTTATTTATTTTTCTTACACAGTAATACATGTAAATATTATAGGCGGACGTTAATTTATATAGGTTGTCCCGAATTAATTTTATTTCTCTTTTGTTTTAAAAGTAACTTTGTTACACTATCTATACAAAAAGTGTAAGAATACTGTTCTAACAAACGAAAAGTATTCTAATCAGGCGAGATGGCAAAAAATGTTTGACATCTTTGTTGAAATGTAATATCCAACAATTGGAATCACTATCTAACAATTGGAAGCACTAGTACCTCATTTCTATTCTAATTAGGAGACGATTTTAATGAGAGTGCCCTGTACCAATGAAATATGTTTTTTGCTAAGAACTATGAAACGAAAGCTAATTGTTGCCGAATGCGCGCACATATATATGGGAACATGGCCGACTATGTACTGCTTACGAAATGTAAAGAAACTCCCCTTGCGGGCGAAAATTACAATTTCTGATTTTTGCGACATTGTCGCTAGTAAGAAAAATAAACTAAACTCCAACAAAAAAGTGAGAGGACGAAACACTCCTCATCTACCAATCCCTCTCTGCATTTTTTCCAATTTCCCTAATTTTATCGCCACCCCCAACCTCTATATTTAGTCCGTTCTTTTTTTCATCCGTAGATAACATACCTCTGCCTCGTTCCGCAAATTGTTTATCTCCTTTCTCTCCTTCTCGTCTTCCTCTCCCCTGCATCTTATTCCTTCACTCCTGCAACTTTCTTACGCGTGCATATATTCCTCCCACGTTTTTCTCCCGCTCTAACCTTTCTCAGCACCTCCCTCACCTTTCTTTTTTTCACTTCCCACTTTTTATCATACACCCAACTCTCTGCCTATTTTCTTTCACATAACCATCTTTCTTACTACCAATCCTCTTTGAATTCTAACAATCAATTCTCTCATATTTTCCACTTCATTCCAAATTACTCCCTCCATCTATTCCTTATTAAAATAATTGTTGTTATGTTGATATCGCGTCGTACAATCACATTTTTAATAACAATGTGATCTAATCACATTGTTCATGTTGAATAAACTTTTCAATATACGTGAATTTTACATCTTATTTACACTTTAAATAAAGTGCAGTCGTTCGCTTGTGCGCTTGTACAAACGTACGACGACGACCAGCGGGCGTTTTTAACTTTGTTCAACGTGAAAAATGTGATTTAATGTGCACGAGGCGATATCAAAGTAACAACTATTATTTTAATAGGTACACGACATCGATGGATAATTAATTCTTCGTGGGAATAGGCAAGCCAACGAACTTCAAACTTCCTCTTTCAATTGACTAATGGTTCAATGGTAAAAAGACACAATTTTTGAGCATATTGTAGCATAATTTTAGGACGATACATAACGATTAAACACAGACGTGTCTGACATGGAGCAATATTCTGAAATGATCGCTCGTCGTATGTTTGTTTTTTTAATGTGTAAATAAAATCTGAAGTTCACGTATATTGAAAAGTTTACTCAACGTGAACACTGTGATTAAATGTGTATGAGGCGATATTAATATAACGACAATTATTTTAAGTAGTACAGGGCATCGATAGATAATAAATTATTGGTGTAAATTTGTTTTATGTAGTCAGTGTTGGTTTTCAATTGAAAGAATACCAATAAAAGTTGTTTATGTTTTCTTTACATTCACTTTAAAATAGTGTACAAAATTAGTTTTCAGAATACAAGAAACATTATTGTTTTTGAAAGATGTTTTTAATTCCTTGTCAATCTAACTTGTAAATTCAATAAATTCGTGTTATTTATGGTAGTAAATTAGCCAACTTTAAGATCATTTGAAGCAGATTTGGATTTGAGATACTGTCGAAATGGACGTTTTTCACAATATCTTACTAGGTATTTATCTTCAATAACGTTTTCAAAAGATGAAAAGAGTAATATTTTACAAAGGTATCCCAAAACTCCTTTATTGCATCTAACTTATCCTCATCCTTCCTCTAACAAATCTTCCCGTTTTATTGTCCAAACATAAGCCACGAAATTTGTTAGAAAACATTTTCAAGACAAATATCAAGGTCAAAGCAGCCAAGCCACAGTCTCAAGAAACCAGAAAAAAATTCATTAAAACTATCTAGTTGTATTTCATTTAATTTTTATTTCAGCTTGGCGAATGGTATGACAGACCTCGTTTCCTGTGAGAATTTGTTAAAAACTTTGTGTAGACTAAATATATCATTTTTGGGTTGAAGTACTGTGATATTTTTCATTGGCATTTCTTATGATGCATTAATCATATTGAATATTTCATGGGTCGTTCAAGGTTTTCAACAAACTATTATAGCCAAATAAAATTGCAAGAACAACTAATAATAGGGAAACTGTGATTAACACTGAGTTTTTTGTAGTTATATTTCTTTAAATAATAAACTTAATAAAAGGTGTAGTAGAATGTATAAACATGATATCAAAATAAAATATTTTTTATAAATCTAGTAAATTATCCGTGAGCTACTCATGACATAAAAGTTTTGGAGATCTCCGAAAAAAAAAACGTGCCATAGATAAAATGAAAACAACCGCTCACTCTTTCTTTTTAGTGTTTCATTCTTTGGAACAATCATGTTTCTCGATCGCCACACAAACATGTTAGTCCTTTTCACTCCCCTATTAAATCACCTAAACGCGTACCCTTTAGTTGAGGCGTGGTCCTGTTAGGAAACCTGTCTAAAAATCGTCTATGCGCGATTTATGTTTGTTGGAAAAATAAATGGGATATAGACTAAATATAATCTATTTGAACCTTTTTCATTTAGTGCTTTTAATCATTTGTGTATGCTGAAATTACTATGTATGAAGATGATACTTCATAATGACGAATAAATGATAAAGTGCTCTATGTTTTCATTTTCAGAGCTATCACAGATCGTCCTCTAGTTTCCCTTAAAGGTGTAATGTTACAAATGGGCGTATCACCAGTTTTTGAGAAATTTCTTGGAGCAAAAACATAAATTGAATTATCAGATCTATGCAATCCGCATTAGATTAAGTTGATGTCAAGTTATACAATATAGTCCATTTCGCATTATCTCGCTAAAATACTATGCCAAAATCACACTCACAAATAGCAGAACAGATATAAGTTGGCGAGCAATGGGGATGTACGCGTGGCATCCTCACCGATTTTAACAATGATGCCTGCCACTGTTACAAAGATGACATTGCAAAATAATCTAATGCGCATCGCTCACCGCTCTCCAACTTATATCTGTTTTGCGATATGTATAGGCAAGTAACATAGCGGCGCGCTATACTATGAAGTCTTGGAAGAAGAAAAGAGTTGCTTTCCATATCTCGGCTCGAAAACATCGTATACTATTTTTAATCAGTTAATAACGTATTATAATTTGTATCAGTATATCTTTGTAAAACAGTTTTGAGCATCGTACAAAATAAAGCTGGAATTTTGTGTAGGATCGCATCAGCGCAGCCTGCAAAGAAATGATTATCGTACATGATCAGTTAGTACCTTTTTCTTAAAGTTGTATCAGCATGGCAACATTCCAGCAAATTACTGACATTACTGATCTGATTTTGACCAATTTTAAAACTTCAAAGTAAAACATTCGTCAGATAGAATGTTACTACTTTTCCAAAATTAGTTAGATTATTGCGAGCAGCATAACTCTGAATTTATATTTTAAAAATTTAGAAACCAATGTGCGCCTTGTGAACATTTTATTGTAGAGTATAATAAATATTTCGAGGGAAGCTATGATTTAGAGTTTGCTACTCTTTCAATGATTACTTCTCAATTGATTTTTTTTTTGTTTTACGTAGGAAGTGGAGGATCTTCAAACGAGGAAGCATGCCCGGTGCATCCAACAACTGTGGGATTTTTACCCACTAAACTCCCTGTTGGGATTGTATATTATTGGGAGACTGGTGAGTTTATTTAAAGGAGACTTTAGGATTTATCATCCTCTTCAGCCTGGAACTGGTAATTAATGGAATGCTTTAAGAATTTTGGTAAGCTGAAAGCTTGCAGATAAGATATATGCTATAGCATTCGCTTTACAGCCAAGGAAACCTGCAACTCCTTGGCCATAGCATGGTCAACTGATGAGGAAGTTTGGTTTAGTGGGATGAGCTGATTAGCTGGTGGTCTTGTCTTTATATCTTTGCTTGGCTGTGCAAGTCGATGTTAGTTGACCTGAAACAGATATTAAGGTTGTTGTGGAAGAGTGTTTTTTTTTATTATTTTTTAATTTCTTTTTTGTCAATTTGTTTTTTTATAATAGACGCGTAGAGATCATCTTAAGGACAGTGGGATTAATTCAAAGATATCTTGGAGATCCTCCGGAGGTTCCTGCATAGTTTGGATTATTCGAGCTGGCGGATGTGGGAAGGGTCTGCAAGGCAGTTTGCTGCGGTGGTAGAAAGAGTAGAATATAGAACAGCTCTATAGTCTATCAGTGGCCAAATATAGGTTTTGTAAGTTTGATGTAGAGTTTTTGTATCACAGCCTCTAAAACGTCCTCGCAGTGTGGACATCAGGTTCACGCGTTTGCGTACCCTGGAAAGGGTGTACTTTAGGTCGGAATACCAGTTGAATGTTCTATTAAACCAGACACCTAGATAACAGATTTCGTCTTTCAACGAAATGGGTTCATTCCAGAGTC
>WYDF02047649.1:0-12215 GCA_009867245.2 Adranes taylori | reverse complement strand
CAGACACCTAGATAACAGATTTCGTCTTTTAACGAAATGGGTTCATTCCAGAGTCGAAGTTTGATGTGGGCGCGGTTTTGATGTTTCTTTTTGACATGGTTGGGATCCTAAATGAAGATGGCTTGAGTTTTGCTCGGATTAGGGGTGATGCGCCATTTTTGCGCCCAGTTTGAAAAGTTGTCTAAAGATAATTGTAGAACATTATCTCTTTGTTTCCCACTCTTTTACACTTACCATGCATTTGTCTTTATCATTGCCTATTGCCCCATTCATTTTTAGATACTACCATCCATTACTTTCACACTTCAACCTTTCAATTATTTCGTTTTCTACTGCCTCCCTCTGTACGCCACATTTCTTTTTTTACATCTCCTAGTTTAACTGTACTTCGTTTTACTTTTTCCATTGCAATTCTCCTTCTCTAACACTCCTCAACACCTCTCTTACCTTTTTTCTCCTTACACCATTCTTCATCAAAACAATTCCAGACCTCCCTAGTTCAGTTTGCAGCACTCCCCGGTTTCATATTTCCCTTGATTCTTTGCATCAGTTCCTTTACACTTTTTATTTCCTCTCATTTCTCATTTTCTAACCTTCCCTTAAATTCTCTTTTCTCTTTATTGTCCCATCGGAACTTACTTTATCCATACTCTTTCCCTTTCTCTCCATTCTGCCTCTATCGGAAAGTGATGTGCTTCCACTCTTTATCCGATCATAATATTTTCAACAAATCCTCTCGCTCTCTCATTATTTAAAACATAATCAATTACCGGCCGTCCCCATGTCCTCTAATTGTCTTTAGATTTTCTTTCACTACACTCACCACCATTATTTCTTTCACCATACGTCGTGATATTTTAGAAGGGTTTCAGAGGACAGTCTGCTGAAATGAGTATTAGATAAGCTTGTTAATTGAATATATCGTTAAACTTCAGTGTGCGGTTTAACTCGTTGGTTGTCGAAGTATTTAGTTAGATTTCGGTTTTGCTAGATAAGCTTTGAGGATGCCATTCAAACCTTACGCTATAATAATTTTAAACGGCTGTAAACCGAAGTTTACTAAAACTGTTCAATAAAACCTAAGATTCGAGGTTAGAAATATATCCGAAGGCCAATTTATCTTATCAATTATATCATTTTTCGCGGGCCGTAGAGGGTAAATGTACTAAAAAAATTGTATTAATAAAGTTTATGAGTTACAATGCTACATTGTTTTTATAATACATCTTAAATTATAAAAACCAGGTGGGCCGCAAGAAATCTGTGCATCACTGCTGCACATCAATTACTGTACACTATTGCGATGTCGGAACAGAGCTTTTTGAGTGACCCCATATACTTCAAAAACTATATATTGAAATATAAAACTAATAGAAGCAAATACCAATATGTCCAACACGATGCAACTAGTTGCCGCAACTTTGTTGCGACATGAACACCCAACACGATGCATTTTGTTGCTGCAAGAAGTTGCACGCAGCATTTTGCATCCATGATACATGAAAATACTTGTAGAACATGCTCTCTTTTTTAAGTTGCTGCATATCTGGTGACTATTATACGAGCGCTGTTCTCTTTCCGCTGAGCCTAGATAGTAGGCGGTGATATTTTTGTAGCAAATTTTGTTTGACAATTCAATCTAGTTGCTTACAAGTGACAGTTGTCAAATATGCGTAATTGTTTGTAAGTTACATAAGTTTCAAGTAATCCTTTTGCCAATAAGTAATGGAAATGAACAAGGAGCAGTTACAAGGAGCAGTTACAAGGAGGCTGTACAAGGAAGCTGTACAAGGAGGCATTAATAAGGAGGCTGTGATTTTTTACATTTTCAAGCGTGGCTTAAACCGTAAAGAATGTTTTGAGGAGATCAATCGAGTGCTTGGTGATAAGTCGTGTTCCTTCACTACCATAGAGCGATGGTACTATGAATTTCAATTCAGTTGACTTTCCTTAAATGACAGTTTTCGAGCTCCTAAGCCAAAAACTACAGTTACAGAAAAAAACTGGTTCCTTACTGTCAGAAATATTCAAGCAACTTTAAAGATTGCTGTGAAAGCAATTAACACTATTTTACACAAACATTTGAAAGTTCGTAAGCTTTGTTCTCGCTGGATTCCCCACAACTTGACTTCAGCTCGAAAAGAGGACCGTGTGATATAGTGCCGATCTACATTAGATCGCTTTGACCGTGGATCGTCTAATTTGGTGTACAACATTATTACAGGTGATGAAACATGGGTATACTGCTATGATCCCGAAAAAAAGCAACAATCATCAGTTTGGATCTTTGAGAATGAGTTGGCTCCAACAAAAGTTGTTCGTGAAAAAAGCCGAAACAAAAAGATGGTCGCCACTTTTTTTGTAATTACTGGAAATGTTTCCAGTGTAGCACTGGAGGATAGACGTATTAGAATGGTATACTACAATTTATTTGCCTCAGGTTCTACAAAATGTTCGCGAAAAACGGCCAAGAGGAAGGATTATCTTGCATCATGATAATGCTCGGGCTCACATAGCTGCTCGAACAAATGAGTATTTGAATGCCCAAAACATAGAAAAAATGGGTCATGCGCCGTATAGTCCAGGCCTAGCACCTGATCATTTCTTCTTATTTCCACGGGTAAAAGATAAATTAAGGGGTGTACGTTTTACATCGGCCGAAGAAGCGGTTGATCCCTTTATAAATGAAATAAACATACTGCGGCCCGAAGATTGGAAAAAATGATTTCAATGGTTTTCGCGGATGCAAAAATGCATTAATTGAGGAGGACAATACTTTGAAAAATTATAAATAAACCTGAATATATAAAATAACCACATCCTAGGCGCTTTGTTTCTTTTTGGAGTTCGCTTATAAAAAATAAATAGAAACGAGGCTGAAGTAGGGAAACATCAAATATTGAATTGACATATCACTTGCAGCTAAATTTGTATTTAAGAAATATGAAAGGTTACAAATTCGAAAATAAAAAGTTAGATTCCTTACAGAATATAAAAAAAAAATTGATAACAACATTCGCAAACCTTACGTCAATTGGTACAGAAAATGTCAATAAAAAATTCCCGTTATATACATTTATTTATATTTGCAATATCTCAGAAGCATAAATTTATTTTGGAATTACTGACTCAGTATTTTAAAAAGTAAAACAAGTGAAAGATTTATCACAGCAGAGATTTATGTACTGAATACACTGAAGAGATTTATGCGCCAAAGCTATCTAATTTTGATTTTGACATTTTTTGGGTGATAATGTAGAAGCGCGACAATCAGTTAGGAATTTAGAAATGATTGCCATTCACAAAGAACTGATGACAGAGATATTAGATTTGAAGGAACGCTGAAGAAATTAAGTAATTCTGGAGGAATTAAGCTCAGGAGATTACGCCAATTACAAACAAAAAGGCGAAAACAACCAACATGCAAAGTGTTGAATTAACTGTAATTAATTTTAAGTACATCTAAAAAAAAATGAATCAGCACATGAATTCGATTAGTTTATTTAGTTAAGTATGTATTAAATCTCAATAAACCAATCACTCACTCGCTCTCCTGGCGCTACAGTCCATGTAGGACCCTGGCCTCTGCTACAGCAGCCTACCACATGGAGCAATCATTATAGGATTTGCAGATGATGTGGCTGTGATTGTCAGCGCAAAAAAGTCAACCTAACTGTAGAATACAGCCAAGAAGTGTCTCAAAATAGTAAGCGACTGGATGAAAGCAACCTCATGAAATCTGGCTCCAGAAAAAACCGAAGCCATTTTATTGACCGTTAGAAAATAGAAATACCTACACTCTGCGTCGAGGATCATTTTCAAACATAAAGTGAAATACCTTGGTGTTGTTCTCGATCGTAGTTTGAACTTCAGTGATTACATAAAGGCAGTGGCGGAAACAGCGACTGCACGAGCATCAGCTATATCGCGATGTATTCCGAGAGTCGAAGGACCCAGCATTACGAAAACGACACTCTTGTGCTCGGTAGTGCACTCAACGTTGTTGCACGCGGCGCCAGTATGGACGAAAGGAGTGGAAGTCGATAAGACAAAGGGTCTGCTATAGAAAGGACGACGAGTCGCACTCTTAGCAATAACTGGTGCCTATTGGACTACCTCCAACGACGCTCTCTGTCAAATCAAGTGACCGCCCGGAACAAGATACTTACAAAATGGCAGAACAAATGTACACTTTTCAGAACGTGGTAGATGGACAAACATCCTAATACCGGAAATAAAACCCTGGGTTTCAAGAAGCCATGGTGAGCTAAATTTCTGGTTTACTCAGTGCTTGACTGGTCACGGATGTTTTGCTTCATTTCTAGCCCGTATTGGAAGGATGGAATCCCCTGAATGCGAACATTGCATGGGCTAACAAACAAACAACGGCTCCAACCATACTGTGTTCGTTTGCAGAGCCTGGGAGCAGGAGGGCATGGATCTATAGGGAAGCTCCAAAGGAAAATAAACTCCTCTAACATAATTTCAAACATCTTAGAATCAGTAGACAAATGGCACCTAATCTCCAACTTAATGGCGGACATAATAAAAACGAAGCATGAAATTGCTCTAAGAAGAAGACGAGTTTAAATGAATAGCTAAATTGAAGGAGGTACCAGAGCCAATCGGAGTCAAAATATATAGGAGGGCAGGTGGGTTGGACCCCTAATTCACTAAGTAATTGGGATCGGACAGGGGAATAGAACAAGATGCCTGAACGGAGGCTACCATGAGTAAATGTGTAAACGGGGCCGTGGTAACTTTCAGCGTCGCATGAGTGACTTGCAATGAGTGCGCTCATCCTACACCCACAAAAAAGATGTTGGCACTAATGGAAGGGTATCAGATGTTGGTGTTTTTCAAAAAAGTTCTTTTAATAAAGCGATATCTTCTAATTGAATAAACTTTCCAGAAGAAAGAGCTTTACCATATAGAACAACACCAGTTCCTTTTGTCATAGTAGCCCATGCAGATTTTTCGTTGACTTCCAATATCTTAAAGCCATTTCCATTTAGACATATTAGTTGGGAATGCTGAATTTTTAATTATCGATGTCGCAGGGTAAGAGAAAAAATCCTTTCAGTATTTTAACCAACAAGTGGCGTTGTTTGCTTAATCCGTTTTAACTTTCTGCAGATAAAGTGCAGCCTAATAACTCTAGCTTGTTGCGTACTTCACATTTTTTTAGGATCTCATTGTCATTTACCGTGTGGATTAAGAGAAGATTCAGGCATTGATAGACGATAAAGATTTAAATAGGCAAGATGCTGGAAATCGGCCTAGGAATGTTGCTATAACGATAAGAATTTCTTCAATATGTTAACTACGAAAGAGCGATAACATGGCAAAATAACTTTGCTTAATTTATTTACATTTTATTTATTGTTTCGTATAAGAGTGCTGAGAAGTAAATATAGCCTATTAAAATTTAACTATTTCTTCTTCTTGCTTGTCCAAAATAGCGTTAAAAATGACCCATTTTGGATCTCAATGGATTCTACGTACTTTAATTTTTTCGTTTCAGTTGCAACTAATCTGAAATATGCAAAGTATTAGTTTATTTAAATTCAATACCTACTTACTTAAATTACCGTCCAAACTCGTCGATCTACATTTTGTGCTGATCCAAGTTTTTCAAATGCACTTTTAATTAATTCCAGTGCAGCATCTTGCATGCTGGTTGTTTTTACCTTTTTGTTTGTAATTGGTGTAAGGACTCTTTCTACTGAGCTCCTTGGACTGAGCGTATTTATTTCCGAATTACTTAATTCCTCTAGCGTTCCTTCAAATATAAGCAGTTCTTTGTGTTAACTCAGCATCAATGGCATTTACTTCTAGATTGCTAACTGATTGTCACGCTTCTGTAAAATCTCATCAGTGTCTGCACCACTGTGAAACTATCTTCCACTTGTTTTTAACTCTTTAAAATACTGCGTCCTTAATACTAAAATAAATTTAAGTTTTCTAACTTATTGCAAAAAGAAATAAATATTAATTGAATATTTGATGTTGCGTGATTAATCCTCCACGCTGGAGGTTTAATCATTTATAGAGTGAATTATGAAATAAATATTTCTTATTACTTGTGTCTCGCGAAAATGTTTACCCCGTCCGGGACTTGAACCCGGACCTCTCGATTGTCAGTCGATTGCTCTTCCAATCGAGCTAACAGGCACTTATTCGAAGACACAAATAATTTTTAATATGCATTTGTATCTATTAAGATATGCAACTTATATATCAGGATTTGTTTTGGCCACCTGTTTGCTACCGTCGATCGATTCATTTGTCATATGATAAATGGAGCCTCCTGGATGTTTTTATTTATTTTCCGCTTTGCTGGTGGTCGCATGTTTAATTGAATATTTGATGTTTTGTGGTTAAACCTCCATGCTGGCATTATTTAATAGAGTAAATTAGGAAATTAATATTTCTAATGACTTGTCTCTCGAAAAAATGTTTACCCCATCTGGGACTCGAACCCGGACCTCTCGATTGCTGGTCGATTTCTCTTCCAATCGAGGCACTTATTCGAAGACACAAATAATTATTAATATGTATTTCCTTTCAGTATCTATTAAGATAGGCAACTTATATATCAGGATTTGTTTTGGCCACCTGTTTGAGTACTATATTAAAGAATGACGGTGTGGAGTTTTATACACGAAACATCAAATATTCAATTAAGCATGCGACCGCCAGCAAAGCGGAAAAGAAATTAATAAAAACATGCAGGATGCTCATCTATCCAATGCCATGAATCGATCGACGGTAGCAAACAGATGTCCAAATCAAATCCTGATGTATAAGTTGCCTATCTTAATAGATACGGAAAACAAATTCATATTAAAGATTATTTGTGTCTTCGAATAAGTGGCCGTTAGCTCAATTGGAAGAGCAATCGAGAGGTCCGAGTTCGAGTCCAGGACGGGGTAAACATTTTTTCGAGACACAAGTAATAAGAAATATTAATTTCATAATTTATTCTAGAAATTAATATATTCACACTAAAATTTGTTATTGATATCTTCTATACCAATTGACGAAAGACTTGGAAATGCGGTAATGATATTATCTTTTATATTCTATAATGAATCTAACCTTTTATTTTGCAATTTGTAGTCTTTCATATTTGTTAAATACAAATTTGGCTGCAAGTGATACAGCACAATTAAATATTTGAGCTTTCCCTACTCTAACCAGTCTGGCTTTAATGAGGATTGGCTCATTTTATATTTTAAAAGCGAACTTCAAAACTGAAACGTCTAGAATGTGGTTGTTTTAAAGATTCAGGTTATGTTGTCTAAAAATTTGAATTTATTTGAATCTTGGTACGATAATAGTCACCAGAAATGCAGCAACTTCAAAAAAATAGGGCAAGTTCTATTTTCATGCATCACGGATTCGAGCTGCGTGTAACTTCTTGCAGCACCAAATTACATCGTGTGACAGGTTACTGCATTTTTTTATGCCGCAACAAAGGATAGTTCATCGTGTGAGATATACTTTATGCAATTTTGGTTGTTGCAGTTTTTGATGCAGCAATCAGTTGTATCGTGTGAGATTAGCTAACAAAACAAAACATCATACTTGTGTCATATTTCAATGACTCTAACAACACTCTTTGTAGGTAATTTCTCGAGCTAAATTCGAATATCTTCAAATTTGGTTGTCCATTGCTACCATCAATGACATAAAATGATCAATTGACAAACCCTGAGCTAATATTGTTGTTACTTTTCTTACAGGTAAATTATCAATCACCTACGGACGGAATTTTTCAACGCGGAGATATTATAACAAAAATCGGTAATTACGACTCACGAGATATTAGACATCAGGACGCACAAGCACTTTTTGGAAGCACCGATAATACAATCCGAGTCGTAATACAAAGGTTAGTAGATAATATACATTTTGAACTTTTTTTAATCTTGTTCGTGTTCATTCAATTTCATTTAGTGTTTTGTTATTGATTTTGATCGAATCTAAAAATTATCTTGTCAGTTTGCATTTTAATATTTGTCATTCAATCTGTAACAAATAAAATATAATTAGACCCGATAAAAAGCTATGTATATTGCGTTGAAAACGAGAATTGGCATGGTTTTAAAATAGTTAAAATTCAGGTTTTAAAATAGTTATTGCAATGGCCACAAATCCATATAAACATGATGTAAATGTATTATTTGTCAATATAACCTTGACCTAAAATATTAGATTATTTCACAAAAATTAGATAATCACGGTAATAATGCTATCAAAGTAATCAAATTAAAGTCTATTGATTACGCGATGCCCTTCAAAATTCCGAGTTTTATCAAGCTCCAAGACTTAGAAAAAAAGCATCAACTGAGAGGATGGGTTTGAGATAAAAAGAACTAGGCAAACTAAACCGGGGAGGGGGGGAGGGTCCTCATACAGTTGAGAGAAGAAAGTACTCACCCACTAGCACTCAACGAAGCTCTAGAAACAATCCTTGGAGAAGAAGCACAGTAACAGAATTTGGAAAAGTAACTTGGCAAAATTGAGTGCAGGAAACGAGAGGTGCGAATTAATTCTCTGGCAGAAAGTCTATGACAGTTGGCTAAAATCAAATTGGGACGGTCAGTAGGCATAATTAAAACTTTGTCAGAGATAAACCTTTGCAATAAATGTGTAAAATATGGACACATAGCAAATAACTATATTGGGCCAGACAGAAGCGCATTATGCTTTAAATGCGAGCAAGCCGGCCATAAAACCAAGAGTTGCGATGCTGTGAAAAAATAGTGCATAATATGTGGAACAGCAAATAGAAGATCAGACCATACAGTAACTATTTTTTTGTACTGAACAAGCAAAACAAAACATATGGGTATTTTTGGGCTTAAAAATAGTTTGTACCCTATTTGAGGGTGTTTTAATAGTTTTGGGTAAATAAAAATTTTTGCCATTGCAACACTGGAGTTTTTGGAAATCTTTGATTTGATGAGTCAATTATTTACCTACAAACCTTCCATTGTGGACGAATCCATTCACGAGATAATGATAAGGTAAGTGTCAAAATATTATCTTTAGTAAACTGTTACCAATGTGTGATAATTGTTTTTCCTTATTTTTTTTTTGTTTAGACAGTACATTTTAAAGTTTTATCAACATAACCTAAAAATGAGTTTTTCGGGGCTACTTTGTACCAAGCCTAGCTTGGACCAAAGTAGCCCCAGCT
The DNA here is from genome assembly GCA_009867245.2 of Adranes taylori. Lineage (NCBI taxonomy): Eukaryota > Metazoa > Arthropoda > Insecta > Coleoptera > Staphylinidae > Adranes > Adranes taylori. The sequence continues at coordinate 3,007 of WYDF02047649.1, read as the reverse complement.
ATCTAGCTTGGACCAAAGTAGCCCCAGCCAAAACATCTTTTTTACTACCAAATCTTTTTAATAAATGTTTTTACTAACATTTTTATATATGTTACTATTGTAAAATGTTATGTTCGTTGTTTTTGTTCCAGTTGGTGATCGCACAATGACGAGAAATTACAAGAGAAAGCTAGGTTCGTGAAAGTATGCCGATTACAATGCTGACACCTTGAAAGCTTGTTTGAAGGACATTAAAAGTGGAGTAAGAACACAAAGAAGTGCAAGTCAGTATTACAATATACCTAGAAGTACAATAATAAATAACCTTAAAACCTATGGATTACCGGCAAAAAAAAACATGGCCATTCCACAGTCCTCGAGTAGAAGAACAGGCCTTTGAGGCTTATTTGACAACTTGGCGGAATTTGGATTTCTCATAACTGATCTCGATTTGAGACAAACAGGGGCGCACAGTAAAGAGCTTTAAAAACAATTTTCCGGGTCCCGATTGGGCAGCATCATTTAGAAAACGTCACCCTAGGTTAACTGTGCGTCCAGCAAGTAACATAAAATGAGTAATGGCTGCTATTGATGAAAAGTAGTCAATGACTATTTTGACAACTGTCCTCAGTAATGTTCCAAAAGAGAACATATGGAATTACGATGAGACAAACCTGCGGGATGACCCCGGAGCAAGCAAGATCATTTGTAAAAGGGAGCAGAAGTACGTTGAACGCATTATGAATTCAACCAAATCTTGTACCTCCTTGATGTTTTGTGGAAATGGTTCTGGAGAGATGATATGACGCTATGTGGTTTACAAGTCTGAGCACCTGGATCGAAGGTGCAGATACGTTGCAGATACAACAGGACAAAACGTTCGACAGGGGGACGTTCGAAGATTGGTTTATGACCACCTTACTTTCTCATTTGAAAAAGCTCTCTGAAGTCAAAGTTGTGATAGGGATAACTTAAGTATCAACTTAGAAGTTATAAAAGTTTGCGAGGAAAACAATGTAAGGTTTGTGTGTCTGCCACCAAAGTACGCACCTCAGCCAACGTTGGGTGTACCTACTACGACTTAATGAAGGAGAATGGCGTAAGATTTTGACTTTGTGGAAGGAAAAAAACGAATCAATGACAAGCTTGCGCAAGGATCAATTTCCTAAACTGCTAAAATAGCTGGTTGATCGTTTGCATATAGAGAAGAAAGAAACATGATATCTGGATTATTAAAAAAACAGGTTTCATACCTTTTGACAGAACCAAAGTACTGGAACGGTTTCCTCAACATAACTTAAGCAGCCCTATGAAAAGACTGATAGTTTCATGCAATACCTTGCAGAAACAAAGAAGGAAGTGTCAAAAAGTAGGTCTACTATGAAACGTAGGAAGTTGGATGTTCCAGCTAGATAAGATACTTGTACAAAGTTGTTTGATGAGTCAAGCGCAAATGAAATGGACTTTGTAGGCGCATCAACTTCTACGCTTAAGCCGAAAAATGGGGACTGACATAGAAAGTAAAAACCAGCAAGTGAATCAGAAAACTCTAGTTCTTATAGTCTTCATGATAACAGTTCTTCTGATGACGGCTCATACTTTTCTGTAACCGAAAGTGAATCTGAAGATTTCGACGAAGCCATTGGTACCATTGAGCCTATCAAAAAAACACTACCGGTACCCGACCCAGAATATCTAAAAAGTAACTTAGAAGAAGGTGACGTTGTCATTGTAATGTATGAAGGAAAGCACTATTCGGGTTTGGTATCAAAACTGCCCAATAGAGAAGAGTTAGGCCCTACAGTAGATTGTATGAGCGAAACGAAAAAGTTCTGGAAGTGGCCGAACTAAAAGGATGTTCTTGTTTACGAGTGGGCTGATATTAAGAAAAAAATTAACCCTCCGAAGCTAATGAGACGATGACACTACAATGTTCCTGAGATGGCTGATTACGAGTTCAAAAGTTTCAAAAGTCATAAGAACAAAAATAAAATTTTTCCCACGTTTTTCATATCTACAAATTTGTTTTTTATGTTTAAATATGTAAATAAAATTAATAAAATGTTTTTGCTGATTTGCAGTGTAATTTCATTAGCAAATTCTTGGACAAGGGGTTGCAATAGTTCAACAAGTGAATTGTACTCAATTTACATAAAAATGAGTGAATGGTTCAAAGAATCCCCGAACAAAATTTTAAAAATAGTAAAAAAAATTTAAAAAATGAGACATTTGTTTTAAAACAAGTACAATTTACTTCCATATACTTTGTTAATTGGTTACAACTCAATTTGCACGTTAAAAGTATATTTATTATATTTTTTATTAACGAATATGTAAGTAAAAACATGAAAAAAAATGGCTCAAAGTAGCCCCGACGGTATTTTATAGATTTTTGATAACCGCAAGTGCTAGTGTATTTGATGAAATTACATTGGGAAAGAAAATACATTGCCATCGTGCTCGTCATAAATAAACCTTATTCAATTCTTTTTAGAGATATGGCAACACAATGGCCTGGTCGATCCTATTCATCGCATCTATCCAGAACCAACTTTCCGGGCGGTAGTGGAAGTGTAGGCAGTTATAGTCCTTCGACAATGTCACCTCACCTATCACCCTATTATGGCAATGCAATGAGCGAAGGCCCACGTACACTGGCACCGTATTATTCCACACCAATGACATCAGTTGATCATTTGCATTTTAATATAGACGAATTGTATCCCGGTGGAGTTAGACGGAAAACAGATGATGGAAATACCGATATACATGTCGTTAATCAGGTAAGAATATGGTACAATCCATTTCGTCGATTTTATTCTCTCTATTTTGATATATTTCGAAGAGTCCCGAATAGTTAACAACATTTGACGATTTTTCACGTATTTATAAAGAATAGTTGATATATTAATATCGCCTCGTACACATTGAATCACATTGTTTACGTTTACACTTTAACCCTTTCAATACTGTAGGGACATATTGTCCCAGAGAATTTCTAATAATTACTAAAATAATTTAAATGCTT